>JAMXBB010000396.1:0-11294 GCA_024138015.1 Lumnitzera littorea | reverse complement strand
TCGATTAAATAGAAAATTATAAACATAGTAAAAAGGGTTTAGATGTGAATTTAACCTTAAAATAGTGAAATAAGTAAATTATTATAAAATAGACTTAAAAATACGAAAATTTCAAAAATATAAAATTTAGAAATTAATAAACCATAAATTAATAAAGTAAAGCTTAAAATAATAATTCGTAATATTTTAAGATCACAATGAAAAATATAAGTTACAACATCTAAAGCGAATCCTGCTACGTTAAAGTACATCAAAAAATGATAAGAATTGATTGTAAAATCATAAAAATCAAAGTTAAAACAAAAAAGTTATACGCAATTAAAAATTTAAGGTCAAACAAGAAAAATAAGTAAAAAATTTAAGTTAAACTATGTTTATATGATACTTGGGTTATAGTGGGCAACTAGGCAAATAATAATAAATATTTAGTTAATTGAGGGACCTAGCTTTTTCGAATACTTATTAATTTTATTATCTTTTAGGTACCTAATTATCGAGTTCTGGAAGTCTTAAAGGCTTAAAGAGTAACCAATAATCCAAGTGAAAGAGTTTTGATGATCTGCTATTTATTTGCTATTTGATGTTTGTATGTTGCTTGTTCACTGATACTGATTGTTTGTTGAATAATTGATTACTTTGTATGCTAGCATCCATGTGGTCACCTTCTCAAGTTGATAAATGTAACTATCTGACCAAAATAATCAGTTGTATTTGTTGCATGTTTATGACTTAACTAGTATATTGATGGAGAGTGCTAGCTTAGTAGATTTTTGAGAAATGCATTTTTGGAAAATGTTTTTCCAATCTTGAATATATTTTTATATGATTTTTGTGATACCTTGTAATGCTCATAAATGATGTTTTTTATCATTGAGGAGAAGCTAGCATGGTATCTGCAATTAATTGCGAGAGGACTCGCATATTTGTGCCCATAGGGCATTAGATATATTTGATAACGAGATGACTCCCTTTGTTGTGCCCGAAGGGCCTTGGATATAGTGGATGGCCCTAATTAAGGTCCACCTATTTAGATTGATATTTCTTTCTTGGCTAAAGTAATAGTCAAATATCGTTTAGGGGGACGGTGCCCTAAACAACCTCATGCGATTAAGGTAAGGTGCTTCGTGCTAGTAAGTTCGGAGGATAATCGACGTATAAATGACGTAAATCTACACCTTCCATAGTTTTAGACTCCTATGGATGCGTTGCTTGCATTCATTGTGTATGCATTCATTTCGCTTGTAGATAGATTGTATGTATGCAGATAATGCTTGATAACTTATTTGAATGGTAGTAGTAAGAAACAAACTCACTGAGCTCTAGTTTGCTCATTCCTCTATAGTTTCTTTTGCAAGTTCATTAAAGCCGGTATTGGGATAATTCTCAAGTTGCAAGTGCAGAGTGAAGATAAATACAATAATGTTAGAATTAGTTGAGATGGTACAAAAACATTCTTTGTAGGAAATATTTATATGCTAGAGTTCAACATAATTTAGTATTTCTCGTAATTTTACAATGTTGGTTTACCCCGTCTTATTAGTTGGTGGGGGATACTGATTCTCTATGGTTTTGAGAAACTGTAGAATCTCGAATATCCATAGTTATTTATATTTTATAAAAAATTAATCAATTAAAAATCAGAAGCCTTAGTGATTAATTATTTAGAGTTTTGCAATCTCTAACTTGTAAGGTGATTTTCATATCATGGGTGAACATGTGATATGAAAATATTAAGCAATCCTATTAGGCCCCCCTTAGAGTCCCAACAGTTAGCAAAACCAATAAATTTAAAATTAATTAAAATTTTAAATATGAAACTTAAAACGATTATGAAAAACACTAATATACTATTCGAAACTCTAATAGTGTATGATAACTCCAAACCCTATAGATACGTAAATACAAGAGAATGAACTCAAACCTAATAAAGACCTTAAAATCAAAACCCTAAGCATATAAAAATATAAATTAACCTTAACAATAATAAAGCTCTAATTGGGTACAATGATCAATAGATACTTGTAATAACGTAAAATCACTAACAAACGAATAGAGATAACTCATAAATACTAATAAACAAAAGAGTAAAAAATGAATTAAATAAATTAACAAAATTACAAATAGTATCTTATAATTCTTTGTAACGCTACGTATGAGTGTATATATATATCACGACCTGAGGGGTGGTTTAGTCGTGGTAGATCACCGTATATTATATAAAAGACTGTAGATTAGTTTCTCTTCCAATCAATAACTTTTTATACAAAATATAAGGTTACTATTACAACTAGTTACCCAAGAGTTATACAAGTAAAAATAATATCACAACACATATAATAATATAAGATTTCATACAATAATCTCATTAGGTAAGTAATACAAAACCATAAGCCTCCAATTACTAGTAAACAACTATAGTAATAAAGTAAGTTATTTACATGACTATAGAAATATCAAGCTATGAAATATCATAGAAATTATAATTGAGAGCTTAATATATATATTCACTCTACTCTCTTTTTCTGCATACAAACTTCCTAAAAACCCTCAAACTAACATCGAGCATGCCTTAACCAAGTACTATAAATGGTTCCTCCTGCATCAAAAGTTTATGAAAGTATAAGTTAAAAAGCTTAGTGAGTTATTCTTCAACCATACAAACAAATATGTTATTCAACAATTATTTACAAGCATATGAATGCATGGTCAAGCAAAATGCCACACAAATACATATAATTGACCGAGTACTATATGCAACTCAAATTTAACACCCTCTGAAGTTAAGGTTGAAGAATACAACATTAGTTAGATTCAAGTATCATATTAAACTTACATAGCTACAAAACTTTGCGTTTTGTATTGAAATAAAAATAGTCTATTTAATTTTGGTTTTAAAACTAAGTTCTAAGTATAATTGTGAGTAGGCCTCCATAGTCTACACTCACCCCTAAACAGAGACCTCTGGACTTAACCCTTAGCCAAGTTGTTGGCACCTCTAATATCTAGTAATCTCGTTGGCCAAGATAAGGTCATGTTATATATATGCACCGTACTAAAACACTTAGATTTCCAATATAAATATTAACCCCCGCATGACCTCTCATTACGTCTATATGATGTGATGATCAAAATAAATATATGCAATGCATGTTTATGCATGATTCATTTTGGTTTAACAAAATCAAGTATAATTAGATTAGGTTATCATGTGATCTATAAACCTTGTAAATTTTTTGTTTGAACCACAAATTGAATCCAGGTACCCTAAACAATTTTATGAGTTGATAAGGCCAGATAACTTAAAAACTTTAGTAAATTATAAACTTGAATTTACTACAAATGAGAAAAAAAAAAACCCTAATATATTAATTGAGACCTTAATCGTATATAAAAACCCTAAATCTTATATATGCATAAATGCAAGAGATTGAACTTGAACCAAATAAAACCTTAAAAACTAGAATTCTAAGCTTATAAAACATACAAATTTATTCTAACGATAAAAAAGTCTTAATTGGATACAGTTATCAATCAACATGCATAATCGTGTAAAATAATTAACAGATGAATAGAAATAGTTCCTAAATATTTATAAACATAAAGAGTGACAAACAAATTAATTAAATTTACAAAATTTACAAATATTATTTTATGATTATTGTAACTTCACATATGAGTATACATATGTATGTTAGTGTTATATTGATTTAATTATTTGAATTTAATTTTAGTACATATTTTATTTTTATGTATTATATTGTATATATTAATTCTACATCCTATATTTTCTTTCATAATTATATTATATTATATTTCATTCCAAACATTATATTAAATGGAAAATACATTTGGAAAAGTCAAAGAATCAAATTGTCTTTATGTCTTTTTCTTTTTATTTTCTTTTCTTTTGTTTCCCCTTTCCAAATTTTGGTTGCCATATGTAAATGTAATAAACACATTTGAAAATTTTCAATTAAAGTCAACATGTTACTTTCACCTTTCCATCCTTCTTATCTTTTTCTTTTCTTTATCTTATCCTCTTCTTTTTCTTTTTTCTTGCCATAAACCACTTGTTCCTCTAGAACACTCCATGAAATTCTATCTTTTTCCTTTACAATATAAGCATAAAAGCAAGCTTTCCTTTCCATTTTCTTGACCGACAAACACTCCCTCCTTTTCCAACTTTTCTTCTTTCGTTTTTCTTCTTTCATTCCCAACTTCCGTTCAATGTAAACTTCCACAACTCACTTCATATTTCATGTCATCTTACTATCAATTTCAAGAAGAAATAGGAGGCTTCAATGTTAAAATTTCAAGATCAAAGTAAACAATGATTTCCTTTTATGTATTTTAATTTTTCTTTGTAATTCAAGTTTGTGTATTTCCTTTTTATGTTCATGTGTATTTTAGTATTATATATATTAGAGGATTTGTTATAGAAAATATATGTATGTTTAGCATCTTGTAATAAGAATTAAATGAATATGTATTTGGTGGTATATACAACTCTTTTTTCTTCATACTTATGTATTTGTACATGTATACATAAATTTAAATATATTAAACTTATTGCATATATATGTTATATCTATTTAGTCATATATATAAATATATATATGAGGTTAGTATATGTATGGTTTAGTACATGTAAATTTATGTACTCCTAAAAATATACACTTCAATATATATGTATAAATATATTATCAAATGGTGTAACTATAAATAAATAAATAATATAGGAATACAAATATATATGCACCTATGTGTATATCCTAATATTTAAATAAATATACATATAGAATAGTCTAAGTATTTATATGTATATGTCAGGACCCTAAAGGGACTCTAGTAGGATTATCTAAAATTTTCGTATCACTTGTGCATTCATGATATAAAAATCGCCTTGTAAGTCAAAGATTACAAGACTCTAAATGATTAGTCACTAGGGTTGCTGATTTTAATTAGTTAATATATTATAAAAAAATAAATAACTATGGATATCCAATATCCTACAGTTCCTTAGAACTGCAGAAAATCGGTATCCCTTACCAAATAATAAGACAAGATATACCAACTTTATAAAATTACAAGAAATATGAAATTATATTGAATTCTAACATATAAATATTTCCGACAAAGGATGTTTCTGTATCATCTATAAATATCTCAACTCATTCTATTACTATCATACTTATCTTCACCTTGCGCTCGACACTCGAGACTTATCCCTATCCTAATCCTAACACAAGTAAACCTGCAAAAGAAACTAAGGGGGAATGAGCATAAAATAGCTCAATAAGTTCGTCCCTCACCACTATTATTTCAGTAAATTATTAAACATTATTTATACACAAGCAAGCTATCTACATATAAAATGAATTCAAGTGTGATGAATGCAAGCAACACATCTATAAGAGTCCAGAACTATGAATGGTGTAGAATTACATCGTACAATCCAAATAAGTGGATCCCAAACTAGGACTATCCACCATCTAAGGCCCCTCGAGCGCAAACATGTGAGTCCTCTCACAACCAAAATTATCTAAGGCCTGATAGGCACAATAAAGCGAGTTCTCTCACTATCAATTAGAGATCTCATGCTAACTTTGCCTTAGTGATAAAATATTATTTCTAGCTTTGCAAATCCTTATCACAATCGTACAAAATATGTTTAATATTAGAAAATCCTTTTTCATAAAATGCTTTTCTCAAAATTTTACAAAGCTAGCACTCTCCATCCATACATTTACTAAGTCATAGACATGTGACGAATAGAACCGATTATTCTGGTTAAATATTTATATTTATCAATTATAAAAAGGTGATTACACAGATGATGACATACAAGCAAAATAGTCATTCAAACATACAGACAACAATAAGTAGCAAAGCATCTGTCACGACTCGAGGGGGCTAGTCGTGGTAGTCGCCGTATACTGTACAAAATATTGCAGATTGAATTCCCTTACAATCGACAACTCTTTTATACAATATACAAGGCTACAACTACTACTAACTACCAAGAGTACGCAAGCTTAAGCAATATCATTTTATGATAAATAATAAAATTATAAAAACATAAAACATAGTCTATTTGTATAAAAGCTTACAGATACAGAATCCGAAACGTGTCTGAAGTTAGACTAATATAAAAATTACATATTCAAATCTATAATAATTCAAAAGTACTCTTGTCCTCATTCAACTCTCACATTAACCCCGTGTAGAAAACTAACCTCGGGTATGCGACGGCCTGACTCCACAAAAAGGTCGGCCTATAAAAGAAGACTACAAGGGTATAAACTAACTAGCTTAGTGAGATATTTTCCCTCAACTATACAGCAATCAAGTTATACAACAGTTAAGTTCAACCAAATGAATGCATGCCAAACAGTATGCCAAACAAATACATGCAGGTGACTAGGTACTACATGCAACTCAGATTTAACGTCCTCCGAAGTCAGGGTTGGAGATTTATCGGAACAGTCAGATTCGGGTATCATATTAGAACTTATTTCGTAACGAAACTCCGCATTTTGTATTTGAAATGTAATGGTATATCCATTATTAGCTTTATCAAAACGAGTTCTACATATGATTGTGAGTAGGTTCACGCAGCCCTCACTTACCCCTAAACGAAGGCCTTTGGACTCAACCCATAGCCAGGCGGTTGACGCCTCCAATGCCTAGTCATCCCATGGACAAGGTGTAAACCCTACTTTTAGTAGGCCTAAGATTTGAATTAAGAGTACTTTCCGAACGTTCCCAAAGATCAACTAAACTAAAAACTTAAGTTTATATTTAGAGACAAATTAAATTTTTACAATTCAAAAGCCAATTGTCGATAAAACTTGAGCTTAAAGAACTGCGAGCTCTAAAGCTACTTACAACCCTAAACCTTAAAACCATTAAGGAATTTTAACCCTAAATAATTAATCGATAATTTAATTTGAAAAATTTCATTCAACTTTAGAAAATTTCACAATTCTACAAAAATCAAATCATAAATCACAAAACAATGTAAGATAAAAATCCTAAAACAATTTTCTATAATGCTATGCCCTTATCTTCATGTATAAGCCATACACATAAATAAGTAGACAAACCAATCACTTTAGATAACTTATCAATTGAGAGTTGGAATCATTTATCAATTGATAACTTATCAAAATCTAGTGATAAGACAATCTCCTTATCATCTCTTCACTTATACTACATATGGACAATTTTTCACAAGAATTCATAAGCTTAACTTTAATAAATGAGATAAGACCACTCCATGGCCTAAAAAGACTTCCCATGGCAGATTTGGACAAGAGAGAAAGGGGGGCCATGCTCTTGTCATTCAACCATCAATCACTTCTTCTTACACATCACTATTCACCCCTTAATGCTTATATCATCAAGAGTTGCAATTGTTGACTTTTTGTAAGCTACAAGACAACACTTTCAAGACATTTAAACACTCATTCTCTCTCCATTTCCAACTGGCCACACTCTCCATCATTCCTCTCCCTTTCAATTTCACTTTCACTTCATCTTTCTCTCCTTTGAAACAAACGTAAAAAGGAGAAACAACTTACCCCACAAAATCAATCTTTCTTCCATTCTTGAAGCTTCACTTACGGCATTTTTTTTCTTTTGTTCTTGTATTATTTTCTTTCACAATCCAAGACCTTTTAAGACCATTAGAATCTTCCATAAACCCCATTCCGAAAGACCAAAAGATTCGGGTTTCCAAAAGGTGGCGAAAAGGAGGAGGCAAAGTTAAAAGCTTTAGTGGAACCTTAGTACACAACCACCAAACTTTGCATTAAGGACGAGTAAGTGTTTCTTGTGATGTGTGGATTAGTATCTATGTTAGGAGACTTGGATTTCTTGAACACATGAGTAAGGTTTAAGTTGTTATAACACCAAAAAAAATCGTTTTAAGAAATAAGCCATGAAACCCTTACATGAAGTTGAAACATGAGCATGTAAAGTTAATGTTTTGTAAAGACATTTGTTTAATGCTTTGAATGGAAGATTTTAAGCTAAGAAAATCTTGGAATGAGAACTTTAATGGAGGATAAGCATGCTGGACGTGAGGGTTCCATAGTGATTTGGATGTTGATTTTGTTTCCATTAAGTTAAACATGCTCAAATCTAAACTTAAGTTAAGGAAAAATCCATCACATGAAGTTTTATGAAGAAACCAACTTTGTATGACATGAGCTATGATATGGGAGTTGTATTAAGTATAAGATCTTTTATTTCTTTATGTGGAGCATGAGTTAAAGGATAATTTGATGGAAGAAAACTTAAGTTAAGATTTGTACACAAGTAGTTAAGTGCATAATCTACCACCTAAACTTAAGGAAATGATGAAACAAGTTGAAAAACCAAGTAAGGACCCCTTGGAACCATCATGAACAGATCTAGAACGTGGGAAAAAGAAGCTTAAAAATATGATAAAAGTGAATGAACAATGTGAAAAGATTAACCAAAGCAAGTATGGTAAGCATACAAAGCCTAAAACTCAAAACCGAGCCTAAAACTCTCAAAACAAGCCTAGAACTTTAAGTTGGGTCTTCAATGAAATTCTGACCAGCACCTTAAAGTGTCAAGAGAGGTTGTTTTGAAGCCCATAAGAAATCCACCTAAGCCCCCATAAGCCCACCAAAGTCATTAACTTTAGTTTGAACAAAAAATAAGCCCATTTAACAACTTAAGCCTACTAAAGGGCCCAAGAAGCGGTTGTTAGCCTTAGGAATATAAATCAAAGTTGTAAATCTGATCTCAAGGAGTATTTTAAGCTTAGGATAAAATCTAAAGACCAAGCCCAAAGAATTTCTCAAGTTATCAAAAAGCCCATTTACCAAACAAGGCCTAAAAACACTCCATCACATGAGGAACGCTACTGTTCTGACCCATGGACAGAATTGTATACCTCATTTTGAAAATATAACCTTACCACATTAAAGTACACTCGAAAATGATAAAGATTGACTATAAAATCATAAAAATCGGATTTAAAACGAAAAAGTTATAAGCGATTGAACTTTGAGTAAAAACCGGGAAAAAATTACGAAAACTAGTCAAAGATATAACTTAAGGGAAATTTACTTAGTTTCTTAAGTTTGTTTCAATTCCTTATAAAAATTATTTCAATGACCAGGGGACACTGTTTACGGAGATGACTTGCCTTCGGATTACTTTGATTGACCCACGTGGTAGAGTGAATAAATTCCCGATGACTCTTTACTTGATTGTACTTGTAGAAATAGATTCACCTAAACTTATATATATGAATTTAGATGCTTGTGGGACATGGGAGATGCATGTGTATGAATTTGTAGATGAATGTGATGACTTGTTAAGTATATTTAATAAGGGGAATTGCTTGCATTATATATATATATATGAATTGTATGGAATGAAATTGTCTGATCACTCTGAAAATCGAGTTAATCACTTATGCGATTAAGAAATCAAAATGAATCATGCATACCCCATATTGCATACGGATAATACTGACTGTTGCTTCACGCAGAAGATGGGAAGGGACTTACAGGAATACGATTTTCCTGCAGGATTAGGCACTAGCTACGCCATCATATATATTGAGTCTCTGTCTTAAACTGATGGGCTTACTAGGCACCGGGAGACACCAACCGTCGGTGAGGGGCCGAGTCTTGTAGCTTCTGCTTAGGGCGTGTGTTTATGGACTGCAAGGGCCACCACACCACTAGACTTGGGATTTTAAAAGATATGATTTGATTTTGGTAAAGGAAGTATACATACATATATATATATATATATATATAGAGAGAGAGAGAGAGAGAGAGAGAGAGAGTTTTGTTTTGGCATAAGCACGATAGTGCAAATAAAATAAAACCCAAGGTCTAGAACCCGGATTTTGGTTGGGGTCATTTAATTATCTCCAAACCTCGACTTCAGGGGGCGAAATTCTGAGTCGTATGCAGTTCCTAGGTCACTGCATGCGTTGTTTGGCATACTGGTTGTTCATGCATTCATATGATTGTGCATATAATAAATTTCTGCTATGTGGTACTGACGAGGGCAATTATCTCACTAAGCGTAAGTTTACACCCCAACAGTTCTTTTCCTTGCAGGTTGATCGATAGTTGGGAATGGGATAAGAATCGAGTGTAGAGTGCTACCATTGAATCAGTATGATGAAAAGCTTGTGTAGTTAATTTAGAATGTTCTAGAAAATAACTAATATTTCAATCAAGTTTAATGTCTTTAGTAAGTTTAAAATTTTCTGGAATTGATTATCTTATTTCACTATCTTGGTAGGGGATACCGATTCTCTGTGGTTCTGAGGAATTGTGGAAAAATTGGATATCCATAATTATATATATTATATAATGAATCAATGAACTAAAATTGAAGACTTTAGCAAATAACTATTTAGAGTCTTGCAATCTCTGACTTACAAGGTGATTTTCTTATCATGGGTGCACACGTGATATGGAAATTTTAGGCAATACTACTAAGCCCCTCCTAGGGTCGCTACACAAGGGTAAGGTCATATCGCACGTGTGCACCATACGAAATCAATAACACTCAATAATCAACCCACGTATGGCCTCTCGCTACCTCCGTGTAATGTGACTGCTCGGAATTAATTATGCAGTGCATGATTTATGCATGATCCAAGTTAACTTTTCTAGTCGAATAAAATTTAGTCTTATTTAATCAGTGATCATTCCAATTCATAAACAATCAATCTAGTGAATCTATTAGGCAACAAACATTATATTATTGAAATTTAAAGTAGATTCACCATCAATAACAATTATCATGCACAAGCATAACCTAACCCCATATACATTCATTTATAAATCATAATTTATATTCACTAACTACAAGCATAAACAAGTACGGAATCATTAGGAAAAACTCAAGGGTCGTAGTAGTCTAGGAGCAACTCAGGGTTGACATCAAAGTCACCTGAGAATAATGAAAATTTTGTAAGTTTGGGAATTTAAAGTTAACTAGTGTTACAATTTGTAAGGTTTATTTCACTTAGTTATGTGAAATTATTGATTCAAGCTTTTTGTTGAATCGCATATAACTTTTTCGTTTTAGCTCGGATCATTATGAACTTATAGTCCATTTTGATCATTTTCAAGCATATTTTCTCGTAACGAGGTCCGTTTTGGACGTTGTGACTCATAGTTTAAATTGTGATATAAAAATATCACAAAAATTATTATTTAAGTTTAAAAATTTTTAAATATTAATTTTCGCTTTTTCTTAACATATTTATGATTTAATAATAATTT
>JAMXBB010000395.1:0-11327 GCA_024138015.1 Lumnitzera littorea | reverse complement strand
CACATGCATACATTCAACTATCTAACAAGCACAACCAAGCATAATCTTAAGCCTCCCAAAATACAGCATCGTATTAATCCCAACTTACCTCGACTCCTCGCTCGCTCACTCGAGGTCCGATTTGCTCAGGCCATCACCGGTTATCCCTATAACACGAACGTGGTTTCAGCTTTTCATATAATTGTTATAGGTTCGTTTTATCCTATAATGCTTCTTGTTAGGTTTTGTTTAAGGTTTAATATGCCCAATTATCTAGGTATTAAGTCTTTTACAATTATTCTAGGTTTGGGGTTAGGTTCAGGTTCGGTTTTCGCATCGATTTCTAAACCAGGTTTTTAGTTCGATTTTTAAGTAGCGTTTTATATTCCAACCCGAGAAATTAGTTTCAACCCATAATGTGAAATTAATCACATTATTTCCCGATAACCTAAATACCATCATTACCCTTTATCAGTGTTTATTTTACTCGGTACACTTAAATCCATATCAGTGTACCGAATTCACTCCTAATGTGAGAAATTTTTACATTTTTCATATAATTACATAAATTCAAGTTTCTTATCAGATTTATTATATATCCCTATTATTTATATAATATCAATTTTTATCCTAATATTTTCTATTTATTATATTTTCAATAATTACACATTATGCACATAATGCATTTCTAATATTTCTATTACCCTAATTACCATCTCTAAACACCAATTATTATTTCAAAATGTCTAAATCCATCCTAAATCAGATTTTACTCCAAATTTCCCTAATTTACAAAATTAACTATTTTTTTCCTATTACTCATTTATTACATAATTAACCTAATAATTACATCTAACACCCTAAATGCTATAAGTATCATAATCCATCAGATCTTAACATCCTAAAACATGTAATTATTCACTAAATCAGAAATTAATCATTTAATTACATAATTAACCCTAAATTACCCATTTTATGCCTCTTTTTAGAGCCTAAAAATTATCTAAAATTTTCGAAAATTAATTTTTGAAAAAGGGCTTCATAGCACTATTCTATGTCACATGAGCATCCTACAGAAAAATTTTGAGCCCCAAACTACATCCCTAAGCCTATTTAAGTTCCGGTTTAATCATGCTCGGTTTTGAACAATTTGTTAACGACCCTATATTTCCAGACATAATTAAACTAAATCAACATTTTTCTCTAAATATACATACAATAAAACCTCAGAATAACAAGTTTCATAATTTTCTGGGCAAAATAACTAATTTTACAAAATTATACAATATTCGGGCTGGAAATTGGACTCACCGGTTTGGGTGGCTCCGGCCACCGTGGGCCGCCGTGGGGTTGTCGGCCGGCCTAGGCGCTGCCACCACCGTGTGGTGGTGGTGGCCGTCCACTCCCAGCTTCTCGTTTGGTGTGGGTTCCCTTTAAACCCCCAAACTGCACAGTTTTTCTTATTTTTTTTTATTTTTCTGGATTTTCTCTCGAATTTTCGACTCTCTCTAATTTTCTCTGATTTGTATCTGTCCAAATGAGCTTCTGAATTTTTCTTGCTATTTATAGACGAATTTTGTAATTATTATGCATTAATTTGACAAGATTTTGTCAACTTTCCTTGATTTTTGGCTTTTTGTTTGTCCAATTCTTATTGGATAATTTTTCTTTTTCTGATTTGAACCTGCCACGACCTTATCTTGCTTTAGTTATCCACTTCTGATTTTTTTCTGATTTTTCTATAATTATTTTGTATTTTTCTTTAATTATTTACTTAATTTTTAGCCTATTTCACTAATTACGCGTATTTTTATCTACACGTAAATACATGTAGAGTGCACGTGAACATTCCTAAATATTATTTTGGTCATTCTAAAATTTTTAGTATACATATAATTTATCTCTAATAGTTTATTAGTTATTATATTACACTTTTTGCCTTTTTGGAAATTAGCAGTTATTATGCTTAAAATTTGAAAATTTTATAGTCTCCTATTTTACTACTTATTTTCTTAAATTTAAATTTACAGGGTCATTTTTACTGGTATCTTGTTAAATAGTTTATAATTTGGGTGTGATCGGATCCTTTAGCCGATCGCCCTAAACCTTGGGTTCTAAGTTCAATCTTACGGTTACTTGGCTGAACTTTGGGACTTACATAAGATCCATAAGTGGTATGACAAATTTGTGTCTATCATTTCAGATGACGAGTTGGATTTCTAAATTCAATGGACCGACCTAATCCATACTAAGGACATAAAGTTGATGCCGAATGATGCTGCTGTAGCAAAGATCTAAGAAAGGAGGAAGAACAAAATGTTCTTTTAGGATGCCAAGAGAATAATAAGGCATTATGAGAGTAAAGAGCCAATCTTTTTTTAGAAGAAGGTACACCAATGAGTAATCATCGTGCTAAGTATTACTACAAGAGGAAAGTGATTCTCGTGACTTAAGAGAGGAATTGTTGCCTTTAAGCCTTACTCGGTACGAAGAATGTAAGTTCTTTCTTATTCCTTGCATTAATATTAATATGTCTACTTCATATTGTAAACATAGGCTCTAGTTAGGTAAATCTTGCCAAGTTATTGGCCCAAGCTAAGGCTAAGAAGTTAAAGGCTGATAAGTGTACAGCCACCACTATTACTACTAGTCGATTGGCTGTTGTTAAGAAAATAGCAAAAGAGGGTGCAGTGAAGCAAGTGGTGTCCTAAAAGAAGACCTCCCAGCTAGTTGAGAAGCAAAAAGGAAGCGAGAAGCTCAAGTTAGCCAAGGTAACACATACCAAGGCACCTCTTACTAAGAACATTCCATCTATTGTAGAGTAGAGAAAGGATGGTTGAAAAAGCTAACCCTAAAATGAAGCTGAAGCTACTACAGCCCTAAAGGGTCATCACTAATGATGGAGGTGGTGCTAAGTACTAATAAGAGAAGTAAGAAGGAACTTATTGACTAACCCCTTGTTGAGAGGTCCAAAGAGTTGGATGAAAGGATGAAGGAGGCTATGTACAACAAAGCTCTTGGCATCAACAATGCCAAATTCATCCCTAACATGGAGGTCGACGAGTATTTCGTCCTATGTTAGAGCGACAACATCTTATATATAGACTTGGCCTTAGGCGATAGGACAAAACCTTTAGCCTTAATGGAAGCCATTATTTTTCTCAAGGACAAAGAGATCATAAAGAAAGATGTCGATAGGGTTGATGGTTTTAATAAGCCTCATATTGCGGCTAAGCTATATGATGTAAGTATCTATTGAATCCTTTAAACTGTTAGGTGTGTTTAGTTGCTAATACTTCTGTTTGTTTTTAGATCAATAGCCAAGTTCTAACAGCCTTAGATGAGGTCGATAAAGAAATGAAGAAGGTAATAACAATAACCTTTCATGTACTCTGTTAGGTGATTTGGAATACTTATCATTCTATTTTGACTTGTTACAGAAAATTGAGGATGCATGCAATTCCTCAAAAGCTCAAACAGTAGCTATTAAGAATACAAGAATAAGGGCTAAGGTAAGGGCTAGAAAGTATCAAAACAAATTGGCTACCAAGAAGTTAGCACACTCTTTAGCTACTGATGAAGTCTCAAGCTTTAAGGCCAAGGTTGTTGAGTAATACAAGGAAGCTGATGACCTAAAAGAGGAGCTTTGCAAAAAGAAAGAGGAGCACTAAGGCATAGACCGAACACTTTACTCAATGAGCAACAAAGAGGATAAGCTCAGGATGTAAATTAAGGAGTTGGAGACTGACAACATAAGGTTACAAAGCCATATTACCGAGTTGGAGGAGACTGTAAAGAAAGGACTCTCTGTTGAAGAGGCACTAGACATTGTCACTCCCAGTTAACAATACGAGAGACTATTACGGAAGAAGTTATTGGAGGGGGTCTAGGTGGCTTAAGAGGAAGTCCTTAAGCTTCATCCTGATTATGATCTCTTGTGCTTAGATTTCGCTGATGTCGACAATAAAGTTAGTAGCTACGATGAGGATGACAATAAGGAATCAGGCATTAAGAATGATATGAAGTCTGATAACGAAGCTCATATCGAGGATCCAAGGGAAGATGAAGAACATCTATCTAAGGAAATCCCCTATGAGCGAAAAGAAAAATCCACCTATTTTGAGACCCTAAGCGTTAAAAAAGAAATATGCATCAAGAAGGCCTTAGCTTTTGAGCCTAAAAATGCTTCTGCTTACCCTCAAAATAAGTTGTAAGATTATCCTATAGTTTTATTTTTTGTACAGAGTGCTTTAGGCCGAGTGGCCAAGTAGTAATTGAAATCATATTGTGATGAATGGGAATCATTTTTTGCATAACTTAGTATTTCCAGTACATTTTATTTCACACACTCTATCATTTCAAGGCATAATTTATTCCACATGCCATGTTTTCCCAACATGTATAATTTTTTCCTTATTTCTCGGCTTGTTTTATTTTACATGCTCTTATTTCTCAACATGTTTTATTTCATACGTTAAGATTTCTCAGCATGTTTTATTTCACATGCCTTTCTTACGTCTTTTATAAACAGTGTTTATTAGTCATTTGAGACATGGACTAGCCTTTTTGCTAAACTATAGGATTGATTTATCAAGTTCGTGGACCGCAATAGGCTTGAACTTACGTTAGTTCATTCTCCATGCAATTTGAACTTATTAACTCGTCAGTCATAAATAGATCTAGAAACAAAATAAAACTTCAAATATAATCATTTCACAAACAAGTAGGCTATCACCTTACAAAATAAACCGAAATAAACATCATCTAAGGAATCAATTGAAATAGAATTTCAAATTCTCGACATTCTATGCACAAGGAATGATTAATCCATCTAACCTTTCTAGTCAATAGGCCTCCTCACTAATGACTTCTCAAACCCTAACAGGATCCTCTTATTTTGCGTCAAGCTTCCCTTGACTTTCTCACGTACCAATTGCTTCCAGCTTTCGGTAAACCAAGTCCCCAGGTTGAAAAACCTTATACTATACATTTTGATTATAATACCTAGTTACTATATGCTGGTATGCTACAACCCTTGCTCTTGCTACTTCTCTAATCTCTTCAATTTTATCCAAATTTGCTGTCAATCCCACGTGATTAACCATTACATCTTAATTCTACATTCATAGATTAGGTAGATCCAACTCAATCGGTAACAATGCTTTCGTACCATATGCTACCCTGAACGGGATTTCCCCTATTGCAATTCTATGGGTGGTTTAGTACCCCCATAAGACATTTGACAATTCATCAGCCCATTTCCCCTTAACTTGATTAACTTTCCTCCTTAAGCCATGCAAGATAATCTTGTTGATAGCTTTAACCTGTCCATTCGTCTAAAGGTATGGTGCAAACTTATAGTTCAGGCGAATGCCATATTTCTCACAAAATGCTCAGAACTTGTTATCAAACTACGAGCCATTGTTTGTGATTATCATAAATGGAACTTCGAATCTTGATATTATGGAGTTTTAAAAAAATACCTCTACTTTCTGTTCGATAATCGTTGCTAATGCTTGGGCCTCTACACATTCTGCAAAATAATCCATAACAACAATGACAAATTGTCGTTGGGCTATAGACTTCGGAAAAGGTTCGAGAATATCTAACCCCCACTAGGTAAAGGGCTGAGGACTAGATAAATAGCATAGTTTAGTTAAAGGCACATGACTTGGTGCCTTATGCTTCTAACATTGTGAACAATGCTGAACAACTATCCTTGCATCTTCTTTCATTGTCGACCAATAATAGCTGAGTTGCAATACGCGAACATACAATATCTATGCTTTCACATGGTTGCTACATACATCACCGTATAATTGAAATAACACCCATTGAGCATCTCTCGGAGGAAGGAATCAAAGATAAGATTATAACATTCTACGTTTATACAACTGACCATCTATCAATACGTAGTTCGTAGCTTAATAAACCATTCTTCATGCTTCTTTCTTGCCATTAAGGAGAGCACCATCTCTTAAATAATCTATGAGGGGGTCAATCCAAGACTCCTCTCTCAAGCAAGGCGCTAATTCATAGCTTTGCAAGATAGTGAATAAACTTTTTTTGTGAAAAAAAATTCAACAAAAAGTTTGTCGCTTAAGTTAGGAATATTGGCCAACTTAGACAACTTATCAACAATAATATTCTTGCTTCTCGAGACCTTATGGATTGAAAAAGCCTGAAATTCTTCTAAAAGCATTTGTACCATCAATAAGTACTTGCTCATTTTGTCTTCCCTCGCCATATAACTTCCTATGACTTGATTCACCACCAATTTTGAATTAGAGAACACCTCAAGTTTCTTGGCACCAATCTTTTTCGCTAATTTAAGTTCGGTAATCAAAGCTTCATATTCCACTTCATTGTTATTGGCTAGAAATCTAAATTTTAAAGCATAATTAACCTTGATGTTGTAGGAGCTTTGAAGAACAAGGCTTGCACCACTTCCTTCTTTAGTAGAAGAACCATCTACATAAAGTTACCATACAAGTTTCTCGATAATCACCACACTATCTTCCTCATCAGTAAACTCGACCAAAAAATTTGCTAGCACTTGAGCTTTTAATGCCGTTTTGGGTTTGTATTGTATCCTATGGGCACTTAGCTCTAGGGTATATTTCATCATCCTCTTGGAAGAGTCTGGCCATTGTAATGCCTATCGCAATGGCTAATCAGTGAGAACAACGATTTGGTTAGCCTCGAAATATGGTTTCAATTTTCTTACTAAGAGAACCACTGCTAATACAAACTTTGCAATTTTCGTACACTGATGCTATAGTCCTTATAGAACATGACTTACATAATAAACAAGTCAATGTTCCTTGCCATCGATTCAAACATAGAAGAAAGGGCTCGACAATTGACTAGTAAGTATAAATATAGATTCTCTCCAAAGAGAGGTATCGAGAGTATCGAGGCTGAAGTAAGGAATTCTTTAAGTTCATTGAAAGCCCTTTCATAATCATCAGTCCATTTGAACTCTTCCAAATTCTTCAAAATTTTAAAGAATTCCACTTACCTATCCACACTTCTTAATAGAAGTTGATTAAGGGTAGCTATTCACCCAATATGTTCCTACACTTCCATAACCATACATAGAGATTTGATGTTCATTATTGCCTTAATCTTTCTCAGATTGACTTCAATGCCACGTCAAGTGACCATATACCTCCAAAATTTTCCTAAAGTTGTGCCAAAGATGCACTTTTACCGGTTGAGCTTCATGTTGCGTCTCCTAAGAGTAGCAAACGTCTCCTCAAGATCAACAAGATGCTAATCCTCTATCATGCTTTTCATAATCATGTTGTCGACATATACTTCAACATTTCGTGGATCTAGGGTTTGAACATCTTGTTAACCAGTCTTTAGTAAGTTGCACCGATGTTTTTCAACCTAAAGGGCATCACCGTATAACAATATGTTCCGAAATTGGAGATATGACGTGTGAATTTCGTCTTGCTTATCCATTTTAACTTGGTTGTAAGCTAAGAAAGCATCCATAAGAGAAAGCAACGCATATCCAGCAATTGAATCTACCATCTAATTGATTTTCAGCAGTGGAAAGTAATCCTTAGGATAGGCCTTGTTAAGATCCATGAAGTTTATGCACATGCACCACTTGCCATTAGACTTCTTAACTAGCACACAGTTAGCTAGCCAAGTTGGATAAAGCTCTTTCCGAATAAATCCTACCTTCAATAGTTTATGGACTTCTTCTTCTATGGTTTCTTGTCTTTTAGAGGTAAAATGCCTTTTCTTTTGTTGAATCACTTTTACACTCGAATCAGTCTGAAGCTTATGTACCATAACAGCTTTAGGGATACCTAACATGTCTGAAGGGAACTATGCAAATACATCAGTATTAACCTACAAGAAATTTATCAAACTTTGACAAATATCTGCCGACAAGGGTTTCCCTATCTTAGTTGTTTTCCTAAGGTTATCTCCCAAAGTGATTTCCTCCATCTCATTCTCAATACTGTCTATGCCAACCAATTTTCCTGCCAGACATGTTTCTACGTGAAAAACCTCTTCTCGCCTTAAGGCCCTCATGTATAAAGACCTCGCTAACTGTTGATCCCCTTTGCATACATCAACTCCCATAGGAGTGGGGAATTTGGGTTTGAGATCAGTTGTAGAAGGAATGATGCCACATAAGTGTTGACATGGCCGTCCTATGACCATGTTGTATGGGGATCAACATTTGACAACAAGAAAGTCCACTTTATCTTCCGCGACATTCTCATCATCTCCAATTTAGATTAGTAAAGAGATCACTTTGGCTACCTGAACGGGTTGATTATTGAAGGCATACAAATCATAATTGTAAGATTTTAGCTGCACTTTGATCTTTGGTCTCATATGATCGAAAGCATGTTGGAAAATAATGTCTATCGAACTTTTAGTGTCAACAAGAATTTCCTTGACCTCGAAGTTGACAATTCTCACACTGATCACTAGTGTGTCATCATGCGACCTTTGGATGCCTTCAAAATTTTCCCTTGTGAATGAAATCGTATTATCAATCTTGATCTTTTTACCTTGGGTATTGCAAACATAATTTATGGCATTAGTCAGACTCGAAGAGCTTAACCAACCTATAGCCAGTCTACCAACAATTGTGTTGATTATCTCATTGGGTGCTCTACTAGTACTCCCGTCTCTTGCTTCTCTCTTAGCGGTAGCTGGCCAAGTAACATTCTCTTTGTCTTCACATCTCCTTTGAGATGGTTGTTCAATATTCTTGGCATCTTGCCTAAATGCCTTCGTTGTATGACATCCTCAATCGCATTCTTAAGCTGTATACACTCATCCATGTTATATCCTTTATCACAATGAAAATCACAGTATTTATTGGAATTTCGCCTAGAAGGGCTTCCTCTCATCCTCTCTAGTCACTGCAACACTCTTCTCTATCCATGAACCTCCATTAGTATGTTCAAAATTGGATGATTAACCTACATATAGGATGAATATGTTGAAATTTAAGATCTTTATCTCTCGACATTAGGACTTTGATCATTATCTGGTTTGAGTTGATCTTTTGCACTCTGAGTTGATCATTTGCACTCCTCCTCTTATCATTTTTTCGGTCTCCTATTTTAATCAACCTCTCGTCGGGCCTTTATGTTGTCCTCTTCGCTAATGTAGAACATAGCTTTGGCTTTGAACTCAACAAAAGTTCTCAACTTATTCTTGGCAAGAGACTTGAAAAAGTCTTCTTAGGGCTTAAATCCATCCATTACAACATTAAGGGCTACACTCATGTTCAATTTTGGAATTCATACCATCTCAACTATATACTTAGCTAATAGTCTCTAATGGATACATTTGATCTTTTTTTTATTGTGTTAAGGACTTAAGAGTCCTTAACAAGAAATTTACTGGTAAGGAAGTATTAGAGGAACACTTTTGTTAGTTCTTGGAAATACGAAATTGTGTTTGGCTTCAAGTGTTTGAACCATGCATTTGCCGTATTCCTCAACATCAAGGGAAAGGCTTAGTAAGCTACAGCATCACTTAAGTTGTGTAACTTAGCTAATGTGTAATAGTACTCCAAATGATCTTTAGGATCTTTCGTTCCATCATAGGTTTTAAATTGTGGTAACTTGATGTGCTATAGTATGGCCTCCTCCAAGACCTCAGGAATAAAGGGGCTTTTCTTGATTTAGAACTGCTTACTTGTTGCAACAAAGGTGCTAACATGCAAAAGTCCAGTCTGATGCACTTGCTATGATTGCTTGCCTTTGTCAACTTTTTTTAGAGAAGAGGTCTAAGGTCCTATTGTAACCTTAGCTTGCTTTTTTGGCAATTCGGGTGAATAGGTTGAGTCATCACTATTCTCGATGTCATGAACACTGTGTTCTTTGTTTTAATTTGGGTGGATACTGTTATGGAGGAGATTAAGGATCTCTTCATGTTTTTCGTTTAACACCTAATTTTCTTTGGCCAAGTTGCTTGAGCTTAGCCAAACGTTGCTCGTTAGTATGCCTATTGCCCCCCTCAAAGTGTTGGGAGGAAGTACCAGCACCTATACTCTTAATCATTTTAGTTCTCGCCATGTAGATGTGTTTGAGAAAAAACAGATGGCACCGAATGTTATTAGTTGATTTTAGATTTGGATTATCCTGCAAAGAAAGGAAAAACTTTTGATACCAAGGCCAGTCTGGTACGGTCACTTTGATGCCTAAGTTAGTGAAAGAGAGTAGGGAAATTTGTGAGTAGTGAAGAGTTATTAAATGCCCTTATAATGTTTCTTTCCTATTTTTATAAGTGAATATCGTATCTGAAGCAATAGTTATTAAAATGATTATCAAGACACGTGAAGGCTTCTAAATAAGATACGTTCTTGAAACATAGGGAGAATGGGCAGTCATGTAATATAACTATACCATGTGATAATTGTTCATACCACTTCCCTTGAATTTAAATTAGACATGGATCTATGCTACTCGGCATTTGCCAAGAATATAGACTACTTGGTCTATTGGCAGCCGTATGAACGAGTGAACTAAACTCAACTATTAATAATGGGCTACCTATTTGAAACCTAAAAAGCTTCCTGCCTTTGGCATACTTTTGACAAATGGATAGTGAGTACAGCTTCTTCCAGCCCGTAAGGTCCAAACTCTATGCTTGCTTCATTATCCTTAGCCCCAAGGCGACCCAATGATTTGCCTCAAATGGGTATAGTCCAATTTATTTGGAAGTTAGACTACTCAAACATCCACATGTGAAAGAAAAACTCCTTCCAATTGTCTATCTTATTAGGAAACATGGAAAATCTTTAAGGCCCTGCCTTAGTTGGCTATGTATACTTAACCATCAAGCAACTACTTCACCTAAAAGAAGTGCCAGAATAGGCAAATTGTTGGCCTTTGTAGTATCCACAAACACAAGGCCTTAAACGTGAGCAATTGTGCCTATGAATTAGCATCAAGGCTCCTTGGGGAAATCTTAAAGTACTTAAAGACCTCAAGTAGAAAGTCAGAAAAAGGAAGCTACAACCCCAGCTCAAATAATTTCTCTTAAATACAAAATGACCATTCATCCTTTATCTCAAACGTCTTCTCCCCATTCACGACCACCTCTACTCACCAGTTGGGCATGTTATTGATAACCCTACTAACCAGTCTTAACTTCACCGTATCCTTCTTAAAGAACATACGGGCACAGACTTTGTAATTATTGTTTGTTATGTGAAGCAACCTACCTTCTTTAGCTTCCTCCCCATCTGAATAGTAATCATCAAGGGCCTAACTCATACAAATTCTCTCCTCTTCGTCCATAATAGGAGCACCCCATCAGCATCCGCCATCATTGCTGTTGCAACCATTGTTTTGAGG
>JAMXBB010000394.1:0-11335 GCA_024138015.1 Lumnitzera littorea | reverse complement strand
TATATATATATGTGTATGTGTGTGTGTGTATAAATCATAAATAATGAATAAAGAGAAAAATAAGAAATAATAAAAATAATAATGGCAATAATAATAATAATAATCATAATAAGGCTAAAATCTCAAAAATAGGAAAAGTATGCTTAAAATGATAAAAATATCAAATATATGGTTTAAATAATTATTAAATCATAAATATATTAAGAAAAAAGCGAAAATTAATATTTTATAACTTTTAAACTAAAATAATGAATTTTGTGATATTTTTATATCACAATTCAAACTGTGAGTCACAATGTTCAAAATGGACCTCGTTACAAGAAAATACGCTCGAAAATGATCAAAATGGACTATAAGTTCATAACGATTTGAACTAAAACGGAAAAGTTACATGCGATTCGACAAAAAGTTTGAATTGACAATTTCATGTAACTAAGTGAAGTAGACCTTACAAATTATAATATTAGTTAGCTTTAAATTCCTAAACTTACAAATTTCTATTATTCTTAGGTAATTTCAATATAGACCCTGAACTACTAGCAGATTACTATGACTCCTGAGTTAGCCATGACTAAGTGAGTTTTTCCTAATAATTCCATACTTATTTGTGTTTGTAGTTAGTGAATATAAGTTATGATCTATAAATGAATATGTATGGGATAAGGTTATGTTTGTGCATAATAATTATTATTGATGGTGAATTTACTTTAAATCTCAATAATATAATGATAGTTGCATAGTGGATTCACTAAGAATTGATTGTTTGTGATTTGGATTGATCACTGAATAAATAAGACTTAATTTTACTTGACTAAGAAAAGTTAACTTGGATCATGCATAATCATGCACTGCATAACTAATTCCAGTAATCACATTATACGGAGATAGCGAGAGGCCATACATAGGTTGATTATTGATTGTTATAGATTTCGTATAGTACACACGTACGATATGACCTTACCCTGGCCCACAGGATGATTAGGCGTTGGAGACGCCAACCGCCTAGTTAAGGGTCGAGTCTAGAGGCCTTCATTTAGGGGTAAGTGAGGGCTACGTGAACCTATTTACAATCATATGTAGAACTTGTTTTGATAAAACTGATAATGGATATACCATTACCTTTTGAATACAAAACATGAAGTTTCGTTATGAAATAAGTTCTAATATGATACTCGGATTTGACTGTATCGATGAATCTCTAACCCTAACTTCGGAGAGCGTTAAATCTGAGTTGCATGCAGTACTTGGTCACCTGCATGTATTTGTTTGGCATACTATTTGTCATGCATTCATTTGATTAAACCTAATTATTGTATAACTTGATTGCTGTATAGTCGAGGGAAATTATCTCACTAAATTAGTTAGCTTATACCTTTATAGTCTTCTCTTGTAGGCCGATCATTTTGTGGAGTTAGGCTGTCGCATGCCCAAGGTTAGTTTTTTACACAGGGTCAGTGTGGAAACTGGATGTGATCGAAAAATATTTCTAGTAGTTTATAGATCTGAATATGTAATTGATATACTGGTTTAACTTAAGACATGTTTCAAACTTTGTATTTGTAAACTTTTTGAGCAACTTAAGCCTTCTTTGATTGGGGATTTTCTCAAGCTTGATATTTGGGTGTTTCTTCATTTTCCTTTTTCCTAGTTTTTTTTTTCCTTGTTCTTTTTCTTTTTTTTTTCTTTTTTCATTTTTTTCTCATTTCTTTCTTTTCTCTCCCCAAAAATAACTATCTCTTTTGTCAAGTTTTTGTCTTTAGATGAATCAAAGCCCTAAATCCATAAGTTCAGGGTGCATTGGCTTAGGTAAGGTATGTGTAGCCTTTGGGGTATTTGGAAAAATGTTAGCTTTTCTTTAAAGGGAACAATTTATCGAAAATAAAAATTATCCTTGAATTGTTATTACTGGGGTAAACATAAATCAATTTTAGCCATCTCTCCTAATTAATGACCCTAACTTCCGAATTGTCCCACTGTGAGGGTGATTCTTGACAGGGTTTACATTTGAAAGTACTCTAGATTAGTCCAATGGGGTTATCAAAGGATAATTGTGTTTGGGATTTGAAAATGAATGCCTAACTTCATTTCGGTCTGCATATCAAATTCAAAATAGACCTCCTTTAAGGAATAAGTCTAAAATATTCTCACTATGATGTCTCTTAACTATCAAAGTGTTTAGGGGTTAGTATATAGAATATAGCTCGCCTCTTTTCATTCAAAACTTTTTAAAAGTGAGTTACCAATTCCTTACATAGGGATTGATTGACCTTAGGGTATTGATCTTACTCCCCAATTCCTTGGAACATGCCCTGGTTGTGAAATTTCAAAAATTAAATGCCCTATGCCCTAGACTTATAAGTCTTAATGCCCTTGAGCTTCCATATGTGATTTTGGGTTAGGTTCTTTAGAGTTCAAATGGGCTAGAACTGATAACTTTTGAAGTGGAAGGACTAATGAATTACCCTTTTTGTTTGTACCGGGGATCAAGCTTAGGATAATGTTTCATGGCTTTGTGTTTTGACTTGGTTCATGGTTAGACTTGATGGCTTAAGCCTTGAGTTAGTTCAACTATCTTGATGGGTTAGGGCTTGGGTTTGGTTGGTTATTTTCTCGGGCCAAATGGGTTTGTTTAGGTTAGCTGTCTTAATGGGCCAAGTAATTGTGTTTGTCTCAAGTCTCATAAGGATTTATAACTGTTAGCAAATTTCTTTTCTTTTTTTCTTTTTTCTTTTTTTTTTTTTTAAAGAGAGAGAGAAAAAGTTAAGGCTTTTATATTATAGAGCCCAAGTGATGAGATTGTAAATGGATGATTATGGAGGATTGCTTTCATAGAATTCTCTATACAAGCCTATACAATTTATCGTAACTGAGGGTCTATTTATAAGCAAGGAATTTTGAAGAATAAAAGACTAAACAAAGAAAATATCTACATCTTATTTATTCTAAATGAAGAAGGCTATTTGCAAAATGCTAAATTTACTTAAAAGAATGAATATTTTTGGTTGGTAGAATATTAGGCAAAATGATAACTACCTATTATTTTACAGGTTTGATTCTTTTCATTTTGTTTCCTTTTCTATTTTTATTTTTTGTTTTCTATTTACTCTATGAAGGTTGGGCTTAGCTGATGTGGGCCCAAACAAAAAGCGATAGATTCAGGCTCCCATAGATGTACTAGGGCCCGCATTAAGGTAATATTTATAGAGCTCTTCTATAGGGGCAAGATGAACCCAATCTTGTTCCTAATAAATTCTTACTTATTTAGGCAAAAAAGTTAGAACCATATCTAGAGTATCTTTTAAAGCTAATGAGGTAGGTAGACGTGGATCTATTTGGAAGCCCCTTTACTCGATTTACCCATAATTATGTAAAAAAAAAATCAAAATTACAATCATCACTTATTCCAACCTTTACATAGAATTATTACAAATTTTTTACGAAGAAATATTACAACTGTAACTTTACAACTGCCCTTGTCCATTTAGGTTTGCCACATCATAGGTTCTTGTGATTTTTTTTTTAAAAAAAGTTTTTGTGTAATACAAAGGGTAGGTTCAAAAGGTTCTCAAGTTTTGCAACCGCCACATTTTTTTAAAGCAATGGTTCTATAGTCGCATTTGAACTTAAGTGGGGTAACTTGATAGGCCCCGGAAAGTGGTTGCCCCACAACATTCGAAACTTACACGATGGCCCCCCTCCTAAGGTCCTAAGACGGTCTAGTTTTGACCATATCTATCATGCCTTTATGATGCAAAGAAATAAAAACAAAGTAAACCCCTAAAACTATCCCCAAAATAAACTGCAATAAAGAAAATGTTAGTAAAAAAGAAATAAAATAAATAAAATAACATACCTAAGTTCTCTTTTTTTTTTGTCTTTATATTTTTCCATCCTTTGTTGTTGTTTTTTTTTCTTGAAAAATAATCCTATCTTCAGTAAATTTTAGTAGCAAACCCTCTAGCGTCCCTAATGGAATCACCAAATTATCAAGTTTGATTTTTCGGTTTCTATTGTTTAAAATTGATTTCTCTATTTCTTGATTAATACTAAACCCTAACCCATTTAATATTAATCATTGACTAAAGAAATTGAGAAATTCCGGTTTTTTTATTGAAAATAATTTTTGGAGTCGTCACCCAACCAAAGTCGGGAAAAGAAAAGAAATCGTAATCAATTGAGTGGATTGATTATGATTTGGCTACTGGTTTTTTATTTCAATTTAAATAAAGAACTAGACGGTTGTGAGTTCGGGGGCTAACCTATTAAACCCTAACGGGTACCATTATTTATTTACTGAAATTAGGATTATCCTTCTAATATTAAAAATAAATAAAAATCAAAAGAAAAAGAATCTAAGTTTCTTTATATTTTATCGTTGCCTTGAAGGTGCTTACGTACCTGCTAGCCGGGATCAAACGATCATAGTTCTTTTAGAAAACCTTAGTGTGTTGGTTTATTTCAATTTAAAAAAAAAAAAATAGACTGATTTTATGTTGTTGATTCATTTTATTCAAAAAAATATAAAGGGGTCCTAACTTGAAGTTTTATTATTATTATTTGAAATCCTTAAAAGAAAACCTTAGTTCAAAAAAATAAGTTTATTAAGTTTTTGTCTTTAGAAAGCAACCTTTTTCTAAGTGATAAAATCATTTTATTTTTATTAATAACTAATTAACAAATAAACTAAACAAATAAAAATAAAACAAGATAAGAAAAAAAAGAAACCAAAACAACATACTTGAACCAAATCCCAAACACATATGGAGTGAATCATGGTACTGTCAAATTCGGCTACGGTTTGGATTAACATTTTGTATTTGAAAATGGCCTAGATGTGTTAGAGACTGAGCAAGAGAAATCGATGGTTGAGTGATGGTGATTGAGCAACTTGTTATGGTCGGCTTGTACGAAGGGGAAGCTGCGTACAATTATGTTGAAGCTTGAACGAAAGTAGCCGTATTCCGGTGATTGAGCAGCAAAGATACTGTTGTATGTTAGTTGTTGACAATGGTGTTACGCAGTTGGGCTAGAAGTTAGACACAGCAGTTATGGGCGTTGGTCGCGAATCGTTTGATCGAGAGAGGTTGAACAGGTGTAGTCGACGGTTAGGGTCTATAGTATTGTAGTGTCTGTATGTGTCACGAGTTAGTTGGGCAGTCGAGTAATGGCGAGAAAGAGAGGACAAGTATTGATGGATAGTAGCTTTAGGGCTATTCAATGGTGATCGAAAGTGTGCTAGCTCTTAGGTTAGTCGGTGTCGATGTATTGCACGTGGTTGAGCAATGTCGTGAAGTTGCTGTTCGTGCAGTGTGGCTGCTAAGTAGTTGGACTATCTGTGGGTTAAAGGAATCGAGTACGATGGGTGTGCAGTGGTTGTTTGCTGTTGCTGCTATGTAGACGTTTGGGTCGTGCGAGGTAGAGATGTTTGTTGATGGTAATGGGACGAAAGCGACAATGGAGTCGATAGGGGCTGTTTGTGGAGTGAGTGTCGATGTGGGTAAAGCAAGGAAGGAATAGTTGATCAAGCGACTAGGGTTTCGTGTGTTTTGATTCGTGAGAGAGGATGAGGGTAGTGAATGGCTATTGGTTACTGTAGCGCATACTTGAGCTTTAAGCAAGAGGGTGATTGTTGCGTAGGGCTTGCAAAGTGTTCAGTGGAGTTGCGGATCGTACTGTAGTGGTGTTTAGTCAATTGGGGTGATCTACGGTCATCTAAGCAGTGGACCGAAGTAAAGCTCGGTGTTAAGTTAGGTGTTAGTTTGCGTAATTGTGGATGGTGAGAGAGAGTTGTTGTGCAGTCGTGCAACCGTAGACGTACAAGCGTTGCAATGAAGTGCGGTTAGGGGTTGATGGGTTCGACTGTTGATGGTGGGTTCTGTTGACTCCATGCATGCGTGAGGATGGGCGAGTAAGGACAGTAAGGAACGTGGTTTTGAGCTTGCGGGGATGGGGTTGAGCTTTGTGTCTGTTATGCTGCAGCAGCCGTGCTTCAACGTAAGGGTATTAGTTTATAAGTGACTCTTGCTGTTGGCGTAGATGGAGAGTTGATCGTAAGTGTTATGAATAGCCTCTACCCTAACTCCCCCCCCCCCCCCCCCCCCCTTCCTTTGAACGTGAATGTGTGTGTATTTATAAACCCAAATTATATCATATAAAATCGTATCTATTGTATCTAATTTGATAATAATTAAACTAGATCCAACTTAATTCAAATCTGATTTAATAAAATCAAACTAGAGTCAAATAATTTTAATTAGATATGAATCCCGCTTATTCATCTTACTTTTTGTAAAAGACAAAAAAATAAAAGACATAGGTACCTAGTGAGACTTGAACCCAAGACCTTAAATTAAATCCAATCTAATTCTCCAATGCTTATTCGTTAGGCCGTTAGCCTGCGCCTTGACATTCAGTACAATTAAATTGTATTTAAACTACTTGATTCCCTAAAATAATTATTTGTATTAAACTAAAACTAAAACTATTTGTTCCTAATATAAGTTACTTCCTAAAATCTACAAAATCTTTATAATTTTTCCTTTTCTTATTTTTTTTTTGTATTTTCATCATTTGTTAATTTTTATTATTTTTCTCTTTTATTAATTTTATTTTATTTTATTTTTATTATTATTTTATTTTTGAATTAGGACCCTTTTTGTAAAAAATTAATTAGGATTACAGAAGGGCAAAAATTAAGTGTCTAAATGCTCTAACCCTGACTTTGGAGGGCGTTAAATCTAAGTTGCGTATATTGACCAGTTAACTATACGTATTGTTTGGTATTCTATTTGATTATTCATTCATATGCGTGAATATAATGTATTGATAACTTACTTATGGTGTGACTAAGAGTTTTGCTCATTAAGCTTAAACTTACACCCTCTTAGACTTTTACTGCAGGATGGCTTATTTGTTGAGGTTAGTCGAGGGATGCTAGAGGTTAGCTTGGGGACTTAAGCAAGAGCGAGCCATTCAGTATGTTGAGAGAACTAATTATGTAGACTTTTACATATGTACTTTTTTGTTTGTCAGTATCGTAGACATAGATGTACTAAATTACTACTTACTATAAACTTTATAGTTTAAATTTTATATAAATATGTTTATATGATGATATCATGTGGATCTGTATGTTCTTAGGAAGCAAGCAGTTGTAAAGCCTTGTTTATTATGTGAAGAGTTCATAATTGGAAGGATAACAAATCAAGGGTTCTTCATACAATGTATGGCGTCTACTACGACTAGACCATCCTCAATTCGTAACACCTATGATACAAAAATCGCTTTACAAATTAGAGATTGCAAGACTCTAATTAATTCATCATTAGGGTTTTCGATTATTAGTTTATAAATTCATTGTAAAATATAAATAACTATGGATATTCAATATTTTATAGTTCTTCAAAATCATAGAGAGTCAGTATCCCCTACTAAATAATAAGATAGAGTAAGTCAAATTGATAAATTATGAGAAATACTAAATTATTCATAATTCTAATATATAATTATTTTCTACATAAAATGTTTCTATACCAACTATACACTCCTCTATTAACCCTAACATTATCAAACTTATCTTCCATTTGCATTCAGCGCTCGGAGTTTATCCTAATCCTAACTTAAATAGACTTGTAAAGTAAACCATAGGGGAATGAGTAAATCACAGCTCAATTAGTTTGTTTCTCATCATTATCATTCAAGCAAGTTATCAAGTATTATTAGTGCACATGTAATCTATCTACACGTGAAATGAATGTACAAATAATGAATGCAAACAACAGATCCATAGGAGTTTGGAACCACAGAAGGTGTTGATTTACGTAGTCTATACGGCGATTATTCTTTGTACTTACCTACACGAAGCACCTCACCTTAATCGTATAAGTCTACAAAGTACCTCACCTTAACTGCATGAGGCTGCTTGGGGGTACCATCCCTCTAAACGATACTCAACTATTACCTTAATCGAGAAAAAAAAAATCAATCTAAACAGGTAGACCCTAACTAGGGCTACCCACTAAACATATCTAAAGCCCTTCGAGTATACAAAACAAGTCTTCTTGCTATCAAAACATATATAAGGCCCTACAAGCACAAATACACAAGTCTTCTCACAATCAATTAGAGATTCTTGTTAGCTTCGCCTTAATGATAAAAATATCATTTACGACCATTACAAAGCCCTATAGAAATCATATAAAAATATATTTCAAATTGGAGAAATGTTTTCCAAAAATATATTTCTCAAAATCTGTAAAGCTAGCTTTCTCCATCAATATATCATTGAGTCATAGACATGCGACAAATATAACCGATTATTTTGGTTAAATAGTTATATTTAACGATTTAAGAAGGTGACTACATGAATGATATTACACAAAGTAATAAGTCATTTAACAAACAATCAGTATCGACCAACAAGTAGCATACGAACATTAAATAGCAAGCAAATAGTAAATCATCAAAACTCTCTTACCTAGGTTAATGCTCACTCTTCAAGCCTTTAGGCTTTCCAGAACTCGACAATCGGGTATCTAAAAGATAATAAAACTTATAAGTATTCTGAAAAACTAGGTTTCTTAGTTAATTAAATATTTATCATTATTCGCTTAGTTTCCCACTATAATTTAAGTATGGTATAAACATAGTTTAACTTAAATCTTTTACCTATTTTCCTTGATTTATCTTAAATTTTCAATTACATATAACTTTTTTGTTTTAACTTCGATTTTTATGAATTTATAGTTGATTTTTATCATTTTCAGTAGCACTTTCACATAACAGAGTTCGTTTTGGATGTTGTAATTCACATTTTTCATTATGGTCTTAAATATTACAAATTTTTCTTTTTTGACCCAAATATTTTTAAATTATTATTTTAAGCTTTTCTTTATTGATTTATAATTTAATTAATTTCCAAATTTTATGTTTCTAAATTATTCTTATTTTTAAGTCTATTTTATAATAATTTACTTATTTCACTATTTTAAGGTTAAATTCACATTTAATCACTTTTTATTATATTTATGATTTTCTATTTAATTAATTATTATTATTTTCTTGTTTTCTTCTAATTTTTATAATTTATGATTTTTACTATACATATTTGTAAGGGGTGACATGGTGGTTCATTATTAGGCTACGTGTCACTTATGAAATTTTATATTTTTGCAATTTTTTTCAATTTTATACTATTAATTAATATTTATACATATGTACCTATTTTTATATTTTATTAAATTCAACCTGTTTTTCTCTCTTTACTTTGTAGTATATAAGTATAAGTTTGTATATAGACATATATTATACTACTTTATTTAATAATTTAGTATATTTATACATGTATTACTTAAACTTATACCTATACTTATACATATACCATACTTATACTATATGTATATTTATACTTGTACATACACTTTTATACCTTTATTCTACCACTCTTTTTACACATATTTAATTACACAACTTATGCTATACTTTATGTATATGTATATTAACTTAATATACTAAGTCTTATACACATATATACATACTACATACTCTTGCATACATATTAATAAGTACCATACACATACATAAGCAAATAAGGATATGTATACGTATACTTCACATACAAGTGCATAATCAAAGAAATAACCAACTTTATTCATAAACTTCAACATATGTACATGAATTTAGATTACAAAGATGAAGAAATACATATAGCCCTTAGTACATACTAAGAAAATATATAAAATACTATAAAATATACATATAAGAGGAGTACATGTGTTCTAATATTACAAAGTAAATTAAATACATAAAATACTACCTAACTAATTTCTTGAACCTTGAAAATAATTGTACTTAAAAGCTCCTCTTCTTCTTGTAACTTACTGGAAATGAAAGATAAGAAAAGGATGAGAATGGGTTGGTTATTAAGAAGAGGGTTTGTATATGTTTTTTCTTATGTTTAGTTTTAGAAAACATGAAGGAAAATGTTGAAGTATGGAATGGGTTTGTACAGCTAAAACTAAAAGGAAACAAGGAGAAAAAAAAAAAAAAGACAATTGAAAAACAGAAAAGGACTGTAAACCCCCCCAAATTTAGCTATTTAAGAGAATGATTGAACCTTAAGACTATAGATGACTTGAAGAATTATCAAAGCCGAGTAAGATAACAATTTAATAAATCATAAATCTAAATAAATTATAAATAGTAAAAACCTTAGGGATTTATCGAAACCCTAAATCGCTTACTAAAACCCTAAAACTAGTTTATGCATCATTAATCGAAACCAAACTCAAAATTGCTTGAAACCCTAAAATCATAAACGTAAACCTATAAAATAGTTAAATATTACATAATAGCAATAAAAATATAGTCGAATGTAATTTTCGACTAAATCGCCTGTTTGTACGAAATTGTAATGAAATTACCATAATAACTTGTAAAAATTATAATTATAACGGGTACCAGTTAAATTGATAAAATTTCACAAAATTTTGAAAACTAATCTACGAGGAGATTCGTTATAATTTATATGATTCGAAAAATTGCACATATTTGTTAATAACTTTCATTTTCCTTCTCTTCTATTTCCAATTTATCTCATTTTCTCTTCTCATTTCGAATTCTTTTCACTCCCTGCACAAAAACGTAAGGAATAAAAGTTAAGATAAATAAGGGAGCAACCACGTGATGTTATTGTTTTGTCCTATTTACTTTAATAAAAAGTCACTTTAGCTTAAAATTGAAGCTACAATTACGTGAGCAAAAAGGAAGCCATATAAATATGGAAAAAGAAAAAAAAAATGCACAAAAACACACACACAATCTGCATACCATGAGGAAAAAAGAGAGAAAAAGAAAGAAAGAAAAGAGAGAAAGAAGGAAGAAAAAGAAGAAGGAAAAGAAGAAAAAAAAATAAAAACTACAAGGTAAGAGATTTATTTTAGAAAATATATATGTATATGATAGTATACATGTGTAGAATTATAGTATTTTTATGATATTTTATAGTATTTGTACATATAACACTAATAGTATATGTTTATGTATATGAATAACTAAATTTAATTATATGTGTAAATATAAGATTAAGTATGTCTACATGTATGTACCGAGGTATATAGTATGTATTATGTATTTTTTTATACATTTAATTAGTAATTTACATAATTATAGTATAAAGATATATGTATGTACCGTAACTTGATATTTATATGGGTTACATTTATGATTATATATATATGTGTGTAGTTGTATAGTATATAGTGGAGTATTTTTATAAGTATGTATATATATATATAATAGTATATGGTACATTATGTATGAAATGTATAGTATATAT
>JAMXBB010000393.1:0-11341 GCA_024138015.1 Lumnitzera littorea | reverse complement strand
TATATAATTACATGTTGACTAAGTCAACATATCATTTCCTTCTTGAATTTTCTATCTTTCCTTTTCCTTTTTTTTTCTCCTTTTCTTCCTTATCCTCTTCTCCATGCTATGACACCTAGATCATTTAGAGAGCTCTTCATTTTTCTTCATTTATCACAATTTTACACATGTAGATGGATTATATATATATATATATATATAACCACTTGCCTTTCCTTTTTCCCCTCTTCATTTTCTCTTTTTCTCTTATATTTTTCACTTACTCTTTAACTTTTATCTACCTTATCACAATACCTATTTACAAGCATCCAAAGAAGGAGAAAGAGAAGGATTCTCATTCTAAATTAATTCCCCAAACAAGTAAGTATAATTACTTTACATATTTTTAGAAATAACTCTTTTTTGTAAAGTATGTATTATGTATTTTCATTGGGTATTTTTGTATATTTTGCACTTGGTGTTTTAGACATGTATTAGTATGTATTTTAGTATATTGTATTATAATTCTAAGTATATAGTTATTAGCTTTTAGTGTAGATAATCTTAAGTCTTTGGCAATTATGTTTATATGCAAATATACTAATGTATACATATAGGTATGTGTAAGTACATGTTATATAGTTAGTTAGTTATAGGTATATATGTATATATATATATATATAGATACACACACACAAATACATATATGGGGTATATTTATATATACAAATACATACATGTATACCTTATATATATAATATGTACATAAACATATATGAAATAATAAGTATTTATACATATACATGCAAAAACCAAAAATATACAAGTAAATGTGTATATATAATATACTAGAATTCTCTTAAAATTATACAAAGAAAATATAAATATATGCATATACATACGCATATAAAAGTACATATAAAACTAGGTACATGTACATGTACATGTATATAAGTACATATCCTAATAGTATACTAAAAGTATAAATACAGGTACATACGTATGTATACATGCATAGCTATGCATATTATATTCGTATGATATAAATATACCTACATGTATGTATATAGGTACATATAATAATGTACTAAGTATAAGTACGTATAACAAATTATTAAGTACAATAAAATAATTAAGAACATATATATACATATGTATATGCATATAAACACATATATATAATATTTATTTAATATAATATAATAAAATATATATTTATGAATATGGGTTTGGTCAAAACCTAAAATGAATAATTAAGGCCTATAAAAATTAATTAATTAATTACAATAACATATAATATACATAATAATAATACAAAATTTAAGAAATATGAAAACAAAAAAAACTTTCAAATTACCATGTGAACAAATAAAAGCATGCCATGTCCGCAATTTACTAAAATAACCAATTGAATCGAAAATTATAAAATAATTAGAAAATAATACTAATTCATTAATTAAGAAAATTTTCAATAATAATAAAATTAATATAAGTGGTAAATTAAGCTTAAATATGAAGAAATAATGAAATATACGTAAATTGGACTTACAAATAAAATATTATGAAAATATGAAATTTAAAAGTTAATTAAATTATAAAATAATACAGAAAAGCCCAAAATTAGTAAATAAATTTTTTTAGGTCGTAATAACCAAATTCATAACAATTTAGGCTTATATTGAAAAATGCGGGTTTTTACATCTAAAATGGACTCTACCACGAGAATGTACATCTAAAAATAATTAAAATTAACTATAAGTTCATAAATATCAAAGTTAAAACGAAAAAGTTATATACAATTAAAAATTTAGAGAAAACTAAAAGTCATAAGTGGATTAGTATAATATTTGAGTAATAAAATCTTAAACTCTAACCAAATAAAGAGCTACTCAAATGCACTTAATTACAAGCATATATATATTTTCTACGGAAGAAAAATCGATAAACACATACTATGATGTGTAGATAAGACATAACTATAAGACACAAAGTTTTTTAAACAATCAAAATGTTAAACATATATACACATACTTAAAAATCGAAGCATTCTAAAGTAAATGTACTTTTATATGCAATAATGATAAATGCTAATATAAAACAGCAAAGATAAAAACAACTAATATTAATAAAAGCAATAGCAATAGTAGTAGTAGTAGTAGTAGTAGTAGTAATAATAATAATAATATAGAATCACTCACTTATAGTAAACAAATTGAATATAAGTATACATATATGCACAATATAATCTTAAAATAATATTACAATATAATTAAGCTAAAGTTTTTAGTTATTTCCATATTTGATTTCAATATTTCCATCCAACTCTATTACTTTATCTAACTCATCTTGGCATACTATTATTTATCCCGCTATATGTAGGAATTATAATTAAATTATGATATAACAATATATTAATATAAAACTTATAAAAAACGATGTATTATATTTACTAAGTTATATATTATTAATTATATGATAAAATAATATTTCTTAATCATTACAATAAATAAGTTAATCATTATGAAATAACACAGAAAATTTTAATCAAACTTTATCTCTATAGAAGCACACTTGAATTCAATAAGAATTTACTGTAAGAATGTAAAGATAAAAGATAAAAAGAAAAAGTTACACACGATTTGGCACTTAAACAAAAACCAAAATCATAAGATAGATGGTAAGCCAGTTAAGCCATCAAGCATTACGACTAGATACTCATTAGGTTTCTCTTATTTTTATTTATTAAGAGATATTGATTAAGAAGGCAAACTACTTATTGATTGCTAAGATCCATATTGGCCTTAGTCAGGTGAGTACACTTGATAACTCTATACTTGTTTTATGCTTGTAGTTAGTATACCTAAACCTTATATAATAATAAATTGATGTTTGGGGTTTGAGAATATGCATTGATTGAATACCATTTACTTGTTATGAAAATGTGGTTAAATATAGTAAATGAAGAATTGATTGTATTATTGATTTTTGAATGATTTGGATGGTTTGTTGATATATGTTGATCACCTAATAAATTGACTTAATCATATTCAATTTAACTTAAATTAAATGGATCATACATAAGCACAAACATTACTATATGTTCCAATCGTCACCTCATATGGATGGTAATTAAGAGCTTTGTAGGAATGTGATTCTTATATAATTTGATTAGTATATTACAAAAGCACTAGTACAACAAGACCCTACGGTTGGCTTACAAACATATTTGGCACTAAAGACGCTAACCGTAAATGGCTAAAGGTTGAATCTAGAGACTACCGCTATAAGGCGTGAGTATGGATTAAGGGAGCTACCTCATCGTTAGACTTAGGATTTTGTGTACTATTAAATTTGAAATGAAAATATATCTTGTGAAATACGGAATTTAAATTCATGGTTAAAGACCTAGGTACTAGAATTTGGCTGTGATTGGTGCCGATGAATCTCCAACTCTTACTTTGAAGTGCATTAAATTCGATGTTGTATATGGCACCCGATTAATTACATATATTGTTTGGCATACTACTTGTTTATATATTCATATGTTTATTAATAAATTATTTAATAACCTACTTGCCAATATAGTATGAGAGATATCTCATTAAGCTCATGTAGCTTATTCCTCAACAGTTTTCTCTTGTAGGATGATAGATAATCTGGCTTGGGTTAAGAATTGAGCGATGAGTACAAGCATTGAGATGTTTAGAAGTTAGAATTTGAAGATAAACTATATAGCTAGTTTGAAATATTACTTGAATTTATTAATTTTATACTTAGATTTTGTAACTTCAATAAGTTTACATTTTAAATCTTTACTACTTGATTTTATCATTTGGTAAGGGATACCATTTTTTTTGCGATTTTGGGAAACTGAAATGTTGGATATCCATAGTTATTTACATTTTATAATGAGTTAATAAATTAAAATAAGAAACTCTAATGATTAATTTTTTAGAATCTTGTAATCTCTAACTTGCAAGGTAGTTTTCGTATCATAGGTGTATATGTGATATAAAAATTTTAGGCAGTTCTACTAGACTCTCTATAAGGTCATGACAAGGAGTTTGTAAAATCTTATAAGAATTCGTAAATTCAATCTCATTATTCGTTAAATTACTTTCATTTCATTTAAACTACCTGAACTATTCAACTTTGATCTAAACCTCCTAAAAATATCTTTGTTTGTAAAATCTTCAATCTTTTGCATCATTGAAGTAGACACATAAATCTAAAAGTTTCTCTTTTAATGAAACTTTAACTAGGGCTAAATGGATAACCTTATTATATAGGGTGTTTATATGTACCCTAATTGATTAAGTAGGTTCTAAGTAAGTATGAAAGTCATAAGAAAGGTTTTAAGTTAAAAACTTTTCACTATCTACTCTTAAAGGGTAAGATTCTATGTATGAGGTTTTCCTATCTTGCACCTACTTTGAAACATATATTTTAAGGTATAAAGGATATTGGTTATAAGCTATCCTATATCTAGTTTATAAAATTAATAAATAATATTAATGAGTGAATAATAAATGATAATACTATAATTTTGGACTAATAAATTTTTTAGGTAGAGGAAAGAAAGGAGTCCAAGCCCCATATATGAATAATCCTAAGTGACAAAACCTAATGGTACCTCTTTGACTTTACATTTTCTATTATTTTCCTTAATCTTCCTTATTTTCCTCTCCAAATTTACTTTTTTTTTTTCTATTATTTTCCTTTATTCTTTCTCAATTGCTAAGTAGTAAGATTACATAAACTTGAAATATAAAGGTAAGAAATATTACTTCTCGTTTAATTTTAAAGATTTTGTTGTAGTATTATAAGTTTTATATATGAAGAACTTGTAATACCATGCTTAATAATTTTTTTGATGTTATATAAACACGAAATTTATAAAAAGAAATATAAAATTTATAGATTTTCTTAGATATCCTATATGCTATTAATTTTGCAAAGTACAGGTTTTAGGGACACTACAGATTTATTATAAAATAGTTTCTAGTTCTAAAACTTGGAAGTTTGTACCTTATAAAATGAGATATGCATAGACTTTTATATTATACCTATTAAGTACATGATCACCTTTAGTTTTAACACAACAAATATCCTTAAAGATGACGACAACAACTGTGATAATAGTAAATGTATAAAACACTCTAATTAGTTTAGTAATTTAATTAAATCATAAAATTCCCTTACTTAGTATCGTTAAAAATTTAAATTAAGGTCTTGATTTGATTATTTTAAAATCTTTATTTTACATATACACTAAGTATATACAATTTTATTTTATTTTACATATAAGATATNATTTTACATATAAGATATAATAATTTTATTAGTAATTTACATTACGATATTTTTTATAAAAGGGGTTGTTATCCTAAATACTTGTATATATATATACATATATATGTTTATTTTAATTAATTCTTTAATTTCTTATAATCACTACCCTATATACTAGAAGCATTTGGAATATTCTATCCTACCCTAACCCTAATTTTCTTTTTTCCCTAGTCGAAATTTCTTCTCCTTCTCTCGACTTTCTCTCTCTCTAATCATCATTGTTTTTTTATTCTCTCTTGTCACTCTTTTGTCCCTTACCCTCATCCCTAATTTCATCCCCCCTCTCTCTTGTCTTTATTGTCTCTCTCTTGCCTCTGTCCTCTCTCTCTCATCCCTCTTGTTTTCTCTCACCTTAATTTCTTTTCCTTTTCGAGTTCAACACTCAATTTCTGCCTTATAATTCCAAAGTTAAATTCAAATTGTTTAGCAGCCCATTTGAAATTCAATTTAATTTCACTTTTGGTTGGGTACCATTCTACAAGTTCTCAATTAAACTGGTAAATGTTATTAATTAATTATTTAAGTATATTATTTTACAAATTATAATTTATGTATTATTGTTTATGATAGGTTATCATTCATTGTTGTTCGGTGTTTTTATCTCAATTGCCTTCGCGAGCCATTCTAAGTTCATATTGGGTACTGTACTAATAGTGTATTATTTTCTTATTATTATTTTATTTATTATTTTCCATCATTAGTGTGAAAATAAATATTCATTAGTATTTGATTACTGCTATTAAATTATTCGATTATCATGTTATATAGTATTGTTTTATATAAATGTTACATTTAGATATATTTTACTGTAATTCGAAATATTGGTTATAAATATATATATATATATATATATATATGTTAGGACCAAGTTTCTGTTTTCTATTGTGTTAAAGTTTGGTTGTTCTTTTGTATTTTATTATAGAGTTATATTAATATTCATATTCTTTATGTATGTCCCAAGTGTCGATTTGATGTACTATAATACTATTCTATTATTAGTATGCCTTATTTTAATATAGTTGTTATTACGATCTAAGTATTCTTATCACATTAGTATTATGAATGTATAGCATATTACATCTAGTATGTCTGTTTTATATGTCAACTATTATTATGTCATTCCTTACTAAATTCTACGAATCATACTATTTTTCAATTAAGTACATATTGTTTTATTTCCATATTGATTCGATAATCTATATATTTTGATACTCTAATTATGTGTCTACTTTATATTTTTTGTTATATATCTATAGGTAAATATATATATATATATATATTGTACTTTACAATTTACTATAAATAAGTGATCTTATGTAGTTATATCAACTTTTTAGCTTAATCTTATTATGTTCTATTTCTATTTTGGATTTATCATTTAATTTGACGATTCCTTTTAGGACCTTCATTTGATAGATTATAGGTTCATAGATAACTTCTAAGTTGGGCTTAGTCTTAGATTGCTTAATGTGTTATTTGTTTTTCATTTAGATTCGTAGTGTTTGGCTCCCCTTATTAAGGTCTAAGCTTTTGTTTAGGTTGTGAGATTGGAGTCTTGTTTTCAATTTTAAAGTGATTCCAAATACCTGGTGTTTGGTTGTTGCTTGTCTTTGATAGGAATTAGTAATCAAATTAGAATAAATTTTTATTTGCCTTAATTAATTTGGTTTGTTGATTTTGCTTGACCCGCTTACTTTAGGGGCTTGCAGTGGCAGTTCTCTAGAAAAACAACTACTGATCATATGTAGGGATTCCCTAATGGACTTTCATATGGAAAGACGCAATTAGAATATTAGGTTTTTGGTCTTTAAACTCGAGACTCTAGGTGTAAAGGACTTAAAAGAATATTTATATTATATCTACTTATGTATATAGATATATATCATGTGTGGTGGGATTATGAGTATCCCTTTGATGCTTGTTGACCTAAATTATAGATAACTAAACTGTTGTTTGTTTATATGTTATTATAGTTGCATTATATGCATGTATATGCTTTGGGCTTGATATTTGTGTGTGTTTGTACACCTGTACTAAGTTTCGGCTCACTCTTCTATTTTTACAGCTGCATGCAATTCAATAAGTTGTGACAAGTATGGGTTTTGCTATCATCGGTTAGGAAAGAGAGGCGGTTAGTTTTATATGTTGTAGAAGATTAAGATCTAGTTATTTAGTTTGTTTGTGGCTAAAGTGACTCATTTGTGAGTCAATAGAACTACTATATCTGAAGATTTGATGTATTTGGAGAATTGTTATTTTGTATTTGATGAGGGATTATCATAAGTGATTATGGAGGGTGTAGTTGGTTTTAGAGCCTTAATATGCTCCTAATAGGTGGGAACACGATGCAACTTGTGACGCCCTTAGGTTCTGAGGCATTACAACTATGGTGGTATCAAAGCTATGGTTGAAGAATCTTAGAGAATTTAAGATGATGAGCCAAGAGCATCTAAGGAAGTTGATTGTGAGGAACTTAGGTGACTAATCTTTAGAGAGCATAGGTTATTTGATTCCTAAGGAGCTTAGGTCTATAGACCTTTAAGCTTATGGATTAAAGAAAAGCTTAAGTTTGATGACCATTAAATAGATTCACTCAATAGATGCTTGATGATTTACTTTTTTCTATTCTTTTTCTTTATTCTTTCTCGATTTCTAAGTAGTAAGATTACATAAACTTGAAATATAAAGGTAAGAAAAATTACTTTTCATTTAATTTTAAAGATTTTGCTATAGTATTATAAGTTTTATAGATGAAGAATTTGTAATACCATGCTTAATCACTTTTTTGACGGTATATAAACATGAAATTTATAAGAAGAAATATAAAATTTATAGATCTTCTTGGATATCCTATACACTGTTAATTTTACAAAGTACGGGTTTTAGGGACATTATAGATTTATTATAAAATAGTTTCTAATTTTAAAATTTGGAAGTTTATATTCTACCTATTAAGTACATGATCACCTTTAGTTTTAACACAACAAATATCCTCAAAGATGACGACAACAACAACGATAATAGTAAATGTATCTGGTGAAACGTTAGTTACAGGTATTCCAAATGAATTCTCTTTGTTTTTTAAATTTTCAGTCCTTGTTTCATTTCCCACGAGGCAGTCTCGGCATTTTCACATGTGTTCACACGAGAAGGGCATTAACTGCATGACATTTGCCTACTTTTTCGGTGGCAATGAGTCCATTTAACATTCTGGCAAATGCGTTATGGCAGTCATATATATGGATGCATGTAGTTTAGCCCTAAGTATTCGGACTGAAGACTCGTCCTTCTCTTGGCCAAAGAAAAAAATAATGCGGCCAGCAGCCTCTTCCTTTAACTACTCTCAATTTCACTTAATTTAACATGGCACAAAATTAAATGCTCAAATTATATGGAAAAAAAAAAATGATGTTATGATGATGCCTATAACAAAAATAACATTCGATGATATTGCAAGATGTTTTGATAGTCCAAAAAATCTCAACTACTGATTTGCTAATTGTGAGAAATTGAAAAAAAAAAAAAATTGAGAGATCTTAACATGTGACGATACGTATGCCCTGACATCATCATATCTCAACGGTTACTCCCCATTTTTAATGCTCCTATTCTGACTAGTAAAAGTTTTGGAGGATTGCACATAATCCACAATCGTCCTAAGTTTCTTTGGACAAAAGCTTGAGAAATTCACATTTCAGCATGGGAATGGGTATGTTTTTCCAAACTTTTAGGTCTTGTCGCATAAGTATTTAATTAGGGAGTAAGAAAGCTCTACTTTTATTGCTATCATGCAAAGACTGAGTAGGCAAAAGTAATTGCATTCATTTCATTAATCGTATCTGGATTGTTATACCTACCAAACAAGTGGATGCTTATGATATTGTTCAAATTTTAGAGGGACAAATCTTCTTGATAAAAAATGTATGTCTTTAAATTTTGTAAAAGTTATACTATTAAAATATTGATTTTGGATAATTTACTTCAAAAACAACTAATTGTACGTGGTGCTAATTAAGATGGTTACATATTCAAGATGAAATGTTGTCATGATCCTAAAGGGGGCCTAGTAGGATTGCTTAAATTTTTTATATTACGTGTGTATTCATAATATAAAAATCGTATTGCAAGTTAGAGATTGCAAGGTTCTAAACAATTAGTCACTAAGGTTTCGATTTTTTTAATTTAATTAACTTATTATAATATATAAGTAACTATAGATATCCAATAAGCCACAGTCTATTAAAACCACAGAAAATCAGTATTTCCTACCAAATACTAAGATAAGGCAAAATAACTTACTAATTTACAAGAAATACTACATAATCTTATCATATGAATATATTTTACATAAATTGTTTTGTACTACTATATACTTTTCAATCACCTCTGACGTTGTCAAACCTTTCTCTAGTTTGTACTCTATTCTTAAGCTTATCCTAATTCCTACTTATAAGAAACTTGCAAAAAAAACTATAGGGGAATGAGCAAACCACAATTCAATGAATTTGTTCCTCACTACTATCGGCAAGTGAGTTATCAAAACAAACATTATTAGCACACATGCAAACTATCTACATACGAAATGAATGCAAGCACGATGAATGCAAGTAACACATCCATAAGAGTCCAGAACTATGGACGGTGTATATTTGCGTCATCTACATGTCGAATCTTCCCTTATACTTACCCACATGGAGCACCTCACCTCAACTATATGAGGTTGCCTAAGGGCAACGTCCTACCAGACAATACTTAACTATTACCCTAATTCGAGAAACAACAATTAATATAGATGGACCTTAACTAGGGCCTCCCACCAAACATATCAAAGGTCCCTCAAGCACATAAAGCAAGTTCATCTCACAATTAACATATATCCAAGGCCTAATGGGCATAAATATGCGAGCCCTCTCGTAAATAATTGGAGATACTATACTAACTTTGCCTTAACAATAAAAACATCACTTATAAACCCTACGAGCCCTTTTAGAAATCATTCAAAAGTATATTTAAGACTGGAAAAACAATTACCAAAATACTTTTCTAAAAAATTTGCAAAGCTAATACTCTCCATCAACATACCAGTTGGATCATAGACATGCGACAAATATAATTGGTTTCTTTAGTCGAGTAGTTATATTTACCAATTTAAGAAAGCGATCACATGGATGATAGCACATAAAGCAATGAGTCATTCAACAAACAATCAACATTAACCAACAAGTAGCATAGAAATAACAAACAACCAGCAGATAGTAGATCATAAGAACTCCCTCACCTAAGTTAAGGCTCACTTTCTTGACCTTTGAGAATTCCCAAGCTTGATAATCAAATACCTAAAAGATAAGAAAGATTATAAGTGTGTTGAAAAACTAAGTTTCCTTGTTAACTAAATATCTATTATTATTTGCTTAGTTTCTTACTATAACTCAGGTATAGTATAAACATAGTTTTACTTAAATATTTTACTCAAATTACCTTAAATTTTTAATCGCTTATAACTTTTTCGATTTAGCTTGAATTTTTGTAAACTTATAGTTCATTTTAATCGTTTTCAAGAGTACTTTTTCATAGCAGGGTCCATTTTGGATGTTGGAACCTGCGATTTTGACTATGATATAAAAATATCATAAAGTTTATTATTTGGACTTAAATAGTTATAAGATATCAATTTAGGCTTTTCTTAGTATAATTATAACTTAATAATTGTTTGTATCATAAAATTTGAAATTTTCTTATTTTAGGTCGAATTTACTATAATTACTTGTTTTTACTTATTTTTGGGGTTTAAGATCTACTTATTCAAATTTTTCTACTTTATTATTTTTCTAATTTATTCATTAATTATCATTATTATTAATTATGAAAATTACTTAATTTATACTTAAGTGATGACATGGCAGCATATGAGAGTGCTGCATATCACACTTATGAATTTTCCTTATTTTCTATTATTTTCCTATTTATTGTATTTTATGGTATAATTATATATTAAAACTTATTACTATAT
>JAMXBB010000392.1:0-11360 GCA_024138015.1 Lumnitzera littorea | reverse complement strand
AAATCGAAGAATCCATCTTCTTGAGAACAAATGTTATTTAACTTGTTTCGATGAACCTTTAAAAACGGATCCTTGTTACTCTCAATTGTGAATGCAAGTAATCCTTATTTTAGGACATTTGTTTATTCATCCTGAACCCTAGGATTTTCTGAAAAGAAGCACTTACTTATTAAGCGTCGTTGTTTCCTGCGGATTTGGAAATTTGGACATCCACAGTCGCAGAATCATGTAAATTTACTATTTATAGTCTAACGTTTTTATATAAGTTCATTAGAATCCTTAAATTACGAACTTAGGCTATCTCGATAGTAAAACCAAGTTGTCCATCTTGTTGGGAACGTAGGTCATCCGACATGCGCATTCGTTATTCTAGAAAGATGCATCTGCAATTTTGGAGCCGCAGTGCTTTTGGAGGTTAGAGCTTTGCATTTCCCAAATCGTTAAATCATATTGTCCTTTGTCTACGATGCTAAGATTCATCAAAAACTTTTCATGAATATGATGATGGATCTTGACATTCTGAAAGAAGATGCCGAGTAAGCCTTATTAAGTATCGTTGTTTCTTACGGATTTGGAAATTTGGACATCCTCAGTCCCAAAATCAAGTAAATTGACTTTTTATATTCTAACGTTTTTCTACAAGTTCATTAGAATCCTTAAATTACGAAACTAGGCTATCTTAATAGTAAAACCATGTTGTCTATCTTGATGGGAACGCAGGTCATCCGACTTGCGCATTCGTTATTCTAGACAGATGCATATGCAATTTTGGAGTCGTGGTGCTCTTAGGGATTAGAGCTTTGCATTTTCCAAATCGTTAAATCATATTGTCCTTTGTCTACGTTGTTAGGATTCTTCAAAAACATTTTATGAATATGATGAAGGATCTTGACATTCTGAAAGAAGCCGAGTGAGCCTTAGTTTTAAGAGTTTTCGTTGTGCTGCGATTTCCAAATCTGGTTATGCTTAATACTAAAATTGAAGAATCCATCTTCTCGAGGACAAATGTTATTTAACATGTTCCAATGAACCGTTAGAAAGTGATCCTTGTTACTCTCAATCGTGAAGGCAAGTAATCCCTATTTCAGGAGATTTGTTTATTCATCCTGAATCCTAGGCATTTCTCGAAAGAAGCGCTTGCTTATTAAGCATCGTTGTTTCTTGTGGATCTGGAAATTTGGACATCATCAGTCGCAGAATCAAGTAAATGGACTTTTTATAGTCTAATGTTTTTCTACAAGTTCATTAGATTCCATAAATTACGAAATTAGGCTATCTCGATAGTAAATCCAAGTTGTCCATCTTGTTGGGAACGTAGGTCATCCAACGTACGCATTCGTTATTCTAGAAGGATGCATATGCAATTTTGGAGCCACGGTGCTCTTGGGGATTGGATCTTTGCATTTTCCAAATCGTCAAATCATGTTGTCATTTGTCTACGTTGCTAGGATTCTTCAAAATCTTTTTATGAATAAGATGATGGATCATGACATTTTGAAAGAAGTAGCAGAGTTAGCCTTGTTTTTAGGACTTATCGTTATGCTTTGATTTCCAAATCTGGTTATGCTACATACTAAAATCGAAGAATCCATCTTCTTCAGAACAAATGTTGCTTAACATGTTCCGATGAACCCATAAAAATGGATCCTTGTTACTTTCAATCGTAAAGGCAAGTAAGCCTTATCTTAGGAGATTTGTTTATTCAACCTGAATCCTAGGCTTTTTTCGAAAGAAGCGCTTGCTTATTAAGCGTCGTTGTATCCTGCGGATTTGGAAATTTGGACATCCTCATTCGCAGAATCAAGTAAATCAACTTTTTATAGTCTAACGTTTTTCTACAAGTTCATTAGAATCCTTAAATTACGAACTTAGGCTATTTCATTAGCAAAACAAAGTTGTCCATCTTGTTGGGAACGTAGGTCATCCGACGTGCGCATTCGTTATTCTAGAAAGATGCATATGCAATTTTGAAGCCAAGGTGCTCTTGGGGATTAGAGCTTTGCATTGTCCAAATCGTTAAACCATATTGTCCTTTGTCTATGTTGCTAGGATTCTTCAAAATCATTTCATGAATATGATGATGGATCTTGACATTCTGAAAGAAGATGCCAAGTGAACCTTATTAAGCATCGTTGTTTCCCGCAGATTTGGAAATTTGGACATCCTCAGTCGCAGAATCAAGTAAATCGACTTTTATATTATATCGTTTTTCTACAAGTTCATTAGAGTTCTTAAATTACGAAAATAGGCTATCTCGATAGTAAAACCAAGTTGTCCATCTTGATGGGAAAGTATGTCATCCGACATGCGCATTCCTTATTTTAGAAAGATGCATATGCAATTTTGGAGCCACGGTGCTCCTGGGGATTAGACCTTTGCATTTTCCAAATCATTAATTCATGTTGTCCTTTGTCTACATTGCTAGGATTCTTCAAAAACATTTTATGAATAAGATGATAGATCATGACATTTTGAAAGAAGAAGCTGTAAGATCCTTGTTTTTAAAAGTGTTCGTTATGCTTCGATTACCAAATCCGGTTATGCTTCATACTGAAATGAAAGAGTCTATCATTTTGAGAACAAATGTTATTCCACGTATTCAGATGAACCCTCAGAAAACGGATCCTAGTTATACTCAATCGTGAAGGCAAGTAATCCTTATTTTAGGAGATTTGTTTATACATTCGGAATCCTAAGCACTTCTCCAAAGAAGCGCTTGCTTATTAAGCATCCTTGTTTCCTGCGGATTTGGAAATTTGGACATCCTTAGTCGTAGAATCAAGTAAATTGACTTTTGATAGTCTAACGTTTTTCTACAAGTTCATTAGAATCCTTAAATTATGAACTTAGGCTATCTCATTAGCAAAACAAAGTTGTCCATCTTGTTGGGAAGATAGGTCATCCTACGTGCGCATTCGTTATTCTAGAAAGATGCATATGCAATTTTGGAGCCGCGGTGCTCTTGGGGATTAGACCTTTGCATTTTCCAAATCGTTAATTCATGTTGTCCTTTGTCTACATTGCTAGGATTCTTCAAAAATTTTTTATGAATAAGATGATAGATCTTGACATTCTGAAAGAAGAAGCTGAGTGATCCTTGTTTTTAAAAGTTTTCGTTATGCTACAATTTCCAAATCCGATTATGCTTCAAATAGAAATGAAAGAGTCTATCATTTTGAGAACAAATGTTAATCCACGTATTCGGATGAACCCTCAGAAAACAGATCCTGGTTACACTCAATCGTGAAGGCAAGTAATCCTTATTTTAGGAGATTTGTTTATTCATTCGGAATCCTAAGCCCTTCTCAAAAGAAGCGCTTGCTTATTAAGTGTCGTTGTTTCCTGCGGATTTGGAAATTCGAACATCATCAGTCGTAGAATCAAGTAAATGGACTTTTTATAGTCTAATGTTTTTTTACAAGTTCATTAGAATCAATACATTACGAAATTAGGCTATCTCGATAGTAAAACCAAGTTGTCCATCTTCTTAGGAACGTAGGTAATCCGACGTGCACAATCGTTATTCTAAAAAGAAGCATATGCAATTTTGGAGCCACGATGCTCTTGGGGATTTGACCTTTGCATTTTCCAAATTGTTAATTCATGTAGTCCTTTGTCTACATTGCTAGGATTCTTCAAAAACTGTTTATGAATAAGTTGATTGATCTTGACATTCTGAAAGAGGAAGCCGAGTGATCCTTGTTTTTAAGAGTTTTCGTTATGCTTCGATCTCCAAATCCGGTTATGCTTCATACTGAAATGAAAGAATCTATCATTTTGAGAATAAATGTTATTCCACGTATTCAGATGAACCCTCAGAAAACGGATGCTGGTTACACTCAATCGTGAAGGCTAGTAATCCTTATTTTAGGAGAATTGTCTATTCATCCAGAAACCTAAGCCATTCTAAAAAGAAGCGCTTGCTTATTAAGCGTTGTTGTTTCCTTTGGATTTGGAAATTTGGACATTCTCAATCGCAGAATCAAGTAAATCGACTTTTTATAGTCTAACGTTTTTCTACAAGTTTATCAGAATCCTTAAATTACGAACTTAAGCTATCTCGATAGTAAAACCAAGTTGTCCATCTTGTTGGGATCGTAGGTCATCCGACATGAGTATTCGTTATTCTAGAAAGATGCATATGCAATTTTGGAGCCGCGGTGCTCTTGGGGATTAGAGCATTGCATTTTCCAAATCGTTAAATCTTGTTGTCCATTGTCTACGTTGCTCGGATTCTTCAAAAACTTTTTATGAATAAGATGATGGATCTTGAAATTCTAAAAGAAGAAGCTGAGTGAGCCTTGTTTTTAGGTGTTTTCGTTATGCTTCGATTTCCAAATCTGATTATGCTTGATATTAAAATCGAAGAATCCATCTTCTTGAGAACAAATGTTATTTAACTTGTTCCGATGAACCTTTAAAAACGAATCCTTGTAGCTCTTAAACGAGAAGGTAAGTAATCCTTATTTTAGGAGATTTATTTATTCATCCTGAATCCTAAGCTTTTCTTGAAAGAAGCGCGTGCTTATTAAGCGTTGTTGTTTCCGGCGGATTTGGAAATTTGGACATCCTCAGTCGCAGAATCAAGTAAATCGACTTCTTATAGTCTAAAGTTTTTATACAAGTTCATTAGAATTCTTAAATTACGAACTTAGGCTATCTCGATAGTAAAACCAAGTTGTCCATCTTGTTGGGAACGTAGGTCATCCGACGTGAGCATTCGTTATTCTAGAAAGATACATATACAATTTTGGAGCCGCGGTGCTCTTGGGGATTAGAGCTTTGCCTTTTTTAAATCGTTAAATCATGTTGTCCGTTGTCTACGTTTCTAGGATTCTTCAAAAACTTTTTATGAATAAAATGATGGATCTTGATATTCTGAAAGAAGAAGCTGAGTGAGCCTTGTTTTTAGGTGTTTTCCTTATGCTTCGATTTCCAAATCTTATTATGCTTGATATTGAAATCGAAGAATCCATCTTCTTCAGAACAAATGTTATTTAACTTGTTCGGATGAACCTTTAAAAACGGATCCTTATTACTCTCAATTGTGAAGGCAAGTAATCCTTATTTTAGGAGATTTGTTTATTCGTCCTGAACCCTAGGATTTTCTGAAGAGAAGCGCTTAGTTATTAAGCGTCGTTGTTTCCTGGAGATTTGGAAACTTGGACATCCTCAGTCGCAGAATCATGTAAATCGACTATTTATAGTCTAACATTTTTCTATATGTTCATTAGAATCTTTAAATTACGAACTTAGGCTATCTCGATCGTAAAACCAAGTTGCCCATCTTGTTGGGAACGTAGGTCATCCGACGTAAGCATTCGTCATTCTAAAATGACGCATATGCAATTTTGGAGCCGTGCTCTTGGCGATTAGAGCATTGCATTTTCCAAATCGTTAAATCTTGTTGTCCTTTGTCTACGTTGCTCGGATTCTTCAAAAACTTTTTATGAATAAGATGATGGATCTTGAAATTCTAAAAGAAGAAGCTGAGTGAGCCTTGTTTTTAGGTGTTTTCCTTGTGCTTCGATTTCCAAATCTGATTATGCTTGATATTGAAATCGAAGAATCCATCTTCTTGAGAACAAATGTTATTTAACTTGTTCCGATGAACCTTTAAAAATGGATCCTTGTTGCTCTTAAACGAGAAGGTAAGTAATCCTTATTTTAGGAGATTTGTTTATTCTTCCTGAATCCTAAGCTTTTCTTGAAAGAAGCGCTTTCTTATTAAGCATCGTTGTTTCCAGCGGATTTAGAAATTTGGACATCCTCAGTCGCAGAATCTAGTAAATCGACTTTTTATAGTCTAACGTTTTTATACAAGTTGATTAGAATTCATAAATTACGAACTTAAGCTATCTCGATAGTAAAACCAAGTTGTCCATCTTGTTGGGAACGTAGGTCATCCGACGTGAGCATTCGTTATTCTAGAAAGATACATATACAATTTTGGAGCCACGGTGCTCTTGGGGATTAGAGCTTTTCCTTTTTTAAATCGTTAAATCATGTTGTCCGTTGTCTACGTTGCTAGGATTCTTCAAAAACATTTTATGAATAAGATGATGGATCTTGATATTCTGAAAGAAGAAGCTGAGTGAGCCTTGTTTTTAGGTGTTTTCCTTATGCTTTGATTTCCAAATCTTGTTATGCTTGATATTGAAATCGAAGAATCCATCTTCTTGAGAACAAATGTTATTTAACTTGTTCCGATGAACCTTTAAAAACGGATCCTTGTTACTCTCAATTTTGAAGGCAAGTAATCCTTATTTTAGGAGATTTGTTTATTCATCCTGAACCCTAGGATTTTCCGAAATGAAGCGCTTAGTTATTAAGCGTCGTTGTTTCCTCCGGATTTGGAAATTTGGACATCCTCAGTCGCAGAATCATGTAAATCGACTATATATAGTCTAACGTTTTTCTATATGTTCATTAGAATCCTTAAATTACGAACCTAGGCTATCTCGATAGTAAAACCAAGTTGTCCATCTTGTTAGGAACGTAGGTCATCCGACGTGAGCATTCGTCATTCTAAAATGACGCATATGAAATTTTGGAGCCGTACTCTTGGGGATTAGAGCTCTGCATTTTCAAAATCGTTAAATCATGTTGTCATTTGTCTACATTGCTAAGATTCTTCAAAAACTTTTTATGAATAAGATGATGGATCTTGACATTCTGAAAGAAGAATCCGAGTGATCCTTGTTTTTTGGAGTTTTCGTTATGCTACGATTTCCAAATCCGGTTATGCTTCATACTGAAATGAAGGAATCTATCATTTTGAGAACAAATGTTATTCCACGTATTCGGATGAACCTTGAGAAAACGGATCCTGGTTACACTCAATCGTGAAGGCTAGTAATGCTTATTTTAGGAAATTTGTTTATTCATCCGGAATCCTAGGCCCATCTCGAAAGATGCGCTTGCTTACTAAGAGTCGTTGTTTCTTGTGGATTTGGAAATTTAGACATCCTCAATCGCATAATTAGGTAAATCGACTTTTTATAGTCTAACCTTTCTCTACAAATTCATTAGAATCCTTAAATTACGAACCTAGGCTATCTCGATAGTAAAACCAAGTTGCCCATCTTCTTGGGAACGTAGGTCATTTGACGTGAGCATTCGTTATTCTAGAAAGATGGATATGCAATTTTGGAGCCGCGATTGTCAGGACCCTAAAGGGGGCCTAGTAGGATTACCTAAAATTTTCATAACATGTGTGCACCCATGATATGAAAACCGTCTTGCAAGTCAGAGATTGCAAGACCCTAAATAATAAATCACTAAGATTAATGATTTTCAGGTAAATAATTTATTATAACATGACATAAGATATAATTATAAATAACTATGGATGTTCGATATCCTACAGTTCCTCAGAACCGCAGAGAATCGGTATCCCCTACCAAATAATAAGACAGGATTACCAACATTATAAAACTGTAGGTAGAATTAAATTATATTAAATTCTAACATGTGAATATTTTCTACAAAGAGTGTTTATGTATCACCTATAAAAATCTCAACTAATCCTAACACTAATGTACATATCTTCATCTCGCCCTCAGCACTCGAGACTTATCCCAATCCCATCGTATGTAAACCTGCAAAAGAAAGACTATTGGGGAATAAGCTACAAGAGCTTAGTAAGCTACCCCTCATACCATACTGGCAAATAAGTTATCAAACAAATTATTATAATCATATGAATGCATGCACACGCAGTATGCCAAACAATATATGCAGTTGACCGGTACTGCATATAATATCGGATTTTAACGCCCTCCGAGATAAGGGTTGGAGATTACACGACACCAATCACGACCGGGCTCTAGCACCTAGGTTTTTACCCATAACTTTGAATTCCGTATTTCACAAAAACACATTTCCATTTCCAAAAATCCAATAGTTCACAAAGTCCCAAGCCTAGCGGTGAGGTGGCCCCCGCAGTCCACACTCACACCCTACAGCGATGGTCTCTAGACGCGACCCCCAGCCACCCACGGTTAGCGTCTTCGGCGCCAATAGAACCCGCGAGCCAAGGGTAGGGTCTTGTTATACCCATGCTCCTGCACGGTACTAATCAAATAATGTGGGAATCCATCCCTCCAAGGCCCTTCATTACCAACCGCGTGAAGTGATGGCCAGAATAAGTAATGCGATGCATGGATAATGCATGACCCTTTTGATTCAAGATAAGTCAAATATAATTAGGTCAGATTATGAGGTGATCAATCAATATCAGCAAACCATCCAAATCATATAAAAATCAATCATACCATCAAATCATCAATTATTGTATTTAACACTATTTCTTACAACAATCAATCAATATCAAGCACACGCATATCCCAAAACCCCATGCATCAAATTATTGATATTCAATTTAAGTGCACTAACTACAAGCACAAACAAGTATAGAGTCATCGGCAGTACTCACTTGACTATGACGACTCGCGCTAGTCGTAATAACCGATCGAGAGATCCTCGCCCTCGTCGAGATCACCTGATCATTACGAGATATCAGAGATAATAAGTAGTTGACTCAACTAAAGGTTCTAGATATCTATCTACCTAATTCTACTTAGATTACTATCAACCCTTATTCGATTAAACCTAATTGCTAATCGTACGTAACTTTTTCATTTTATTTTCAATATTTATGAATTTATAATCATTTTTCATCATTTTTGGACGTACATTCACACGGTAATGTCCGTTTTGGACGTTAAGACCCGTGTTTTATGATATGGACTAAATTTATTGAAATTTTATCTTATTGAAGTTTAATTATTCTTATTGCTTATGTTTATGCCCTAGTTTAGGATTTAATGATTGAATTAGCTATTTGATTCTAATACTTAGGAAATTTTACATTAGTGCTTCAAATTCACATACTTGATTAAGTTTAATTCAATCTAAGAGGTGTATTAGGGTTTAAGGAATTTTCGACTTCTAAATACATGTATATACCTATGTTATGTACTTATGTAATCTTATTATTTCTTCTATTATAAACCTATGCTTACATCATCACTTATGTAATCAATTGATGATGTCATAGCTTATGTCATGTTTAGATAATGTCATAGCTTGTGTAATCCATTTATTACATGTAAATATATATGTCATTAAGTACTTATACATATACATATGTTATATACCTACCTACACTCATAACATACTAATATGTATACTTATGTACTTATACATATACTAATACATATACCTATATTCACATACGGTGGCATACGTATTTTTATACGTATTTTCGTATGCCTTATCTACCCCCTTAAGAAAGCTTCACAATTTCATTCTTTTTGTATTTTAAGGGTATATTTAACATGGCATATGTATGTATAGTTAGTAGATGTCCAAATTGAGTTATGTACATAATGAAAACTTATGTATAAAGGTATTTATACATGTATATCTCTAGCATACCCTTATGTATACCTACTCAAAGACATGTACACATGCATTTTCTTCCATTGCCTAAAGGATTCTACACTTCCATATGTAAAGATTGAAACTTTAAGCCTAAATCAACATATATATAAACACAACACATAACCTAACTTTTTCTCCTTCTAACTTGTAAAGAGGATGAAGTAAGACATAAATACATAATAGCATACCATAAGTTTCCCTTGATTATGGATGAAATGGTTGAAAATGAAAGAAAAATGAAAGGGAAATGAAGCTCACGGCATGGAGGATGTTTTTGTTTTGTTTCCTTTGATTTGTTTTGCTTATGGAAGAAGGAAAATGGTGGGGCCTAGAGGATGAATGTAGTGGACGGCAAAGAAAAGAAAAAGAAGGGAAAAATCAAAAGAAAAGGGAAGAAATCATGAGAAGGAAGATATTTTTTTTCCTAATGAAAGAGACACTTTTGTTGACTTTAGTTAACATGTGTTGACTTAGTCAACTTTCAAAAAAATAAAGCCCCTTTTGTGTACATAATGAACTAATTAAGAAAAATTTGGAGAAAGATTATGGAAATGAAGGGAAATAAGAAATTTAGTGAATTGATTAGTAAAAATAGGTAATGAGATCTTCCATTAGGTATTTATATCCTATATACATCATTTGGTAAGCTACTTAGTGTAATTAAGATGAAAAATAGCATTTAGGGTATTAAGGTTTACTACATTTAACCTAATCTTCAACTATACCCTTAACTCTATGTAATACTATCTTAATCACATACTTAAGGGATAAATATAATCTATGATTCATTATCTTAGTTTCTAAGGGATCATTTAAGCATTCTAAATGTTTATGCATGATTGAGGGTCATCTATAACCTTTTACTAATGATTTGGCAAAATATAAGCATTATATTATCAATTAGGGTTTTAGGGTATATCATGGTGAATTAGTGTTTTTATATCCTTAAAGTTATGGTTTTAGGGTTCTTATTACTTTAAGGCACCATCTCTAATGTTTTTACACATTTAGGGTTTTATATATTCTTACGCGATTAAATTTTTGATTGTCATCTTAGGGTTTTGATAAGGTTCGAGGTTTTAGGGTCTTCGTATGTAGTTAGGGATTCAATTGATGATTTAAGGTTCTTCGTATCCACTTTAGGTTTTGGATTGAGATTTTTCTTGGTTTTAATTCTCACTGGCACTTTTGAGTTCGGGAATTTATCTACAGTTTAGACGTTTGTTTCTATACTTAGAAAGCTAAATTCGCGGGGTTTACAACGATGCTCTTGGGAATTAGCGCTTTGCGTTTTCCATATCATTAAATCATGTTGTCCTTTGTCTACGTTGTTAGGATTCTTCAAAAACTTTATATGAATAAGATGATGGATCTTGACATTCTAAAAGAAGAAGCCGAGTGATCCTTGTTTTTAAGAGTTTTCATTATGCTTCGATTTCCAAATCCGGCTATGCTTCATACTGAAATGAAGGAATCTATCATCTTGAGAACAAATGTTATTCCACGTATTCAGATGAACCCTCAGACAACGGATCCTGGTTACACTCAATCGTGAAGGCTAGTAATCCTTATTTTAGGAGAATTGTTTATTCATCCAGAATCCTATGCCATTCTAAAAAGAAGCGCTTGCTTATTAAGCGTTGTTGTTTCCTTTGGATTTGGAAATTTGGACATCCTCAGTCGCAGAATCAAGTAAATCGACTTTTTATAGTCTAATGTTTTTCTACAAGTTTATTAGAATCCTTAAATTACGAACTTAATCTATCTCGATAGTAAAACCAAGTTGTCCATCTTGTTGGGATCGTCGGTCATCCGACTTGAGTATTCGTTATTCTAGAAAGATGCATATGCAATTTTGGAGTCGCGGTGCTCTTGGGGATTAGAGCATTGCATTTTCCAAATCGTTAAATCTT
>JAMXBB010000391.1:0-11362 GCA_024138015.1 Lumnitzera littorea | reverse complement strand
AGTTTCGTTATGAAATAAGTTCTAATATGATACCCGGATCTGACTGTACCGAAGAATCTCCAACCCTGACTTCGGAGGGCATTAAATCTGAGTTACATGCAGTACCTGGTCACCTGCATGTATTTGTTTGGCATACTGCTCGTTCATGCATTCATTTGGTTGAACTTAACTGTGATATAATTTAATTGCTGTATGGTTGAGGGAAAATATCTCACTAAGCTAGTAAGCTTATACCCTCGTAGACTTCTCTTGCAGGCCGACTTATTCATGGAGTCAGGCCGTCGTATGCCCGAGGTTAGCTTTCTCTACGGGATCAATGTGGGAGCTGTTTGAGGACAGAGAGTACTTTTGGCTAAATGTAGAGTTGAAAATATAATTTTTATATTAGTTTGACTTTAGATATGTTTCAAACGCTATATCTGTAAACTTTTATACACTTAAATTATGTATTATGTTTTCTATATTATTATTTGTCATGAAATGCTAATGCTTAAGCTTGCGCACTCTTAGTAGTTAGTAGTAGTTGTAGCCTTGTGTATCGTATAAAAGGGTCGTCGATTGTAAGGGAACTCAATCTACAATCCTTTGTACGGTATACGGCGACTGCCACGACTAGCCTCCTTCGGGTCGCGACAAAGGTTATTTGTATTTTGAGAGTTTTGATGTACTTAAGAGCCTTATGTATTGTGAGGACTTGTGTATTATGGGAGTTCTTATGTACTTTGAAACCTTTGTATTTTGATGAGGTTTGTATATATATTAGTGGAGTTTCACTCGTTAGAAGTGACCACTACATGGATGTAACCTCACTATATGGATTAAAAATGAAAGATTATAGCCTTTATTATGATGTGTATATATATTTATGTTATCTTTATTTCGTATTGATGGTTTCTACAATTAGATAGAATAAGTCGATTATTATCATATAATTGAAAATTGGTAATGAACTTCACAGTCAAGTTAGACGTAGAAGAAGACAACCGAATGAGCAAGCTCAACCTGCTCAGGAAAGGGAACAACTTGTACAAGGAAGACTACCGGAAAGGCTTCGAGATAGAACGGATGAGATTCTCGCAACTATCCACACGCAGAATGAATTGTTAAGAACATATCTAACTCGAGAGCCAATACCACCTGTACAAGCACTACTTCCTATAGTAAGCCCAGAGATTCCTTTACTTGCACCACCACCAGTTATACTGGTAGGAGTGATGCCTCAAGCACCTATGAATCTTAGGCAACAGCATAGTCTTTTGCCAGAATTTATACGGTGTAACAAGTATTTTGAGGGTGTAGCCAGTAGGCCTGATGAAGCAGAAGATTGGTTACACCAGATTGAAAGATCATTCGAGGCATTCGAGATTGCACCACATCTCAAACTTATCTATGGTACATATATGTTGAAAATGAGAGCATGAACTTGGTGGGAATCAAAACAGAGGAGTTTAAGAGGACCCATAACTTGGGAAGTTTTCCGACATGAATTCCTGGAGTATTATTTTCCTAGAAGTTTAAGGTTGAAGTATAGTGAAGATCTGTTGGATATTACGAAAGGTACATGTATTGTGGAGCAGTACGAAGCAGAATTTAATAGGTTGTTGCAATTTGTACCACCTGAATATCAAACGAGTGCTAGGTTGAAGATGCAAATCTTTTCTAGGGGATTTGATGCTGATATGAGAAGGAGACTTATGGAGTTTGAACCAAGAAACTTTGCTGATATGGTGGAAAAAGCGTGAGTACTGGATAATGCAAAGAGGCAAAGTGAGGATGCAGGAAAACGTAAGATTAATATATTTGGAAAGAGATCGTTTGAAGGACCTGGTGGAAGTAGTAGTAACAAGATAAGAAGATTTGTAAGACTACTAGGAAAATTTCAAAGAAGGAATAATGAACCACCAAAGTGTTGGAAGTGTAAAGGGACTCATTACCCTAGAGATTGTCCACAGTTACAAGGAAAATGCTTTTATTGCGGTGAAAGCTCACATCGAGCAACAAATTGCCCTAAAAAGAATGCTGTTACTTGTTTCATCTACAACAAAGTTAGACATTATTCTATAACTTGTTCACAACGCACAACTACAAATGCTCAAATTACCAAACCACCACCAGTTGTTGGACATCCTGCTGTTGGAAGAGCAATTGGAGGACCAAATGTGGGAAATATACGTCCAAGTGCAACAAATGCCGCCAGAGTATACAATTTGGAAGGTAATTGGAGTTATGAGGACTATGTAGAAGAAGATTTGGAAGTATTCGAAGGAATTGAAGAATTTGTGAATTACGAGCTGATAACGGGTATGTATCCTAAATTTTCATTGTTAAATTGCTTTAGTTACTATGAATAGTATATGAAGCATTGAGTAATAGTAAGTAAATGGAAGTTGTAAATGAAAACTTATAAAGCGATAACATGAGAATAAGACTTAAAACTTTTATGATTCAGGGAATATCAACATAGTTGGACATTCCGTTTATACTTTATTTGGTACGGGAGCTATACATTCTTTCATAACTCCAGGAGTAGTAAAGCAAACTGGTTTAGTTGCAACTACTACTGATTTGAGTTTAGGAGTGAGAACACTTGCTGGAAGTGTTGTGATTACAAGAGAAATGGTGAAAGAGTGTCCTTTGAAGATTCAAAACTTTGACAGTAAGGTAGATATGATTATTTTAGATATGGATAAGTATGATGCTATATTAGGGATGAATTGGATGGTGAGTGTGAAAGCTACTATTGACTGTAAAGAGAAGCAAGTGTTGTTTGAAGATTCAGGAGGAAATAAAGCTGTATTTCAAGCAAGTTATGCAATAGCAAGAGTACCAGAGCTAAGTACTCTAGAATTGATCACGGATGTTAGTTGGTTAAATGCTTTAGAGACTGAGTCTAAAAAGTCGGATGTAGAAGAAATTTTAGTGGTGAATGAATTTTCTGATGTATTTCCTGATGAATTACCTGGACTACCACCAAAAAGAGAGATCGACTTTGTTATTGATTTAATTCCTAGAACTGAGCTGATATCTAAAGCTCCATATAAAATGGCTCCAATTGAGTTACAAGAGTTGAAAAAGCAATTACAAGAATTATTGGATTAAGGCTTTATAAGGCCAAGTGTTTCACCTTGGGGAGCACCAGTATTGTTTGTTAAGAAGAAAGATGGATCACTTAGGCTTTGTATCGATTAGAGAGAGTTGAATAAGGTGACCATCAAGAATAGATATCCACTTCCGAGAATTGATGATTTATTCGATCAATTACAAGGTGCAAGTGTTTTCTCTAGAATTGACTTAAGATCAGGTTATCATCAATTGAGGATTAAGTTGGAGCATGTTCCAAAGATGGCGTTTCGGATGAGATATGGACACTATGAATTTATGGTGATGCCTTTTGGTCTGATAAATGCCCCTGCTGCATTCATGGATCTAATGAACCGTGTGTTCAGACCTTTATTGGATAAATGTATAATTGTGTTCATTGATGATATTTTGGTATATTCTGCTATATCTAAGCAACATGAGGAACATTTGAGAATGGTGTTGCAAACCTTATGAGAACACAAGTTATATGTAAAGTTGTGTAAATGCGATTTCTGGTTGAAGGAAATATCTTTTCTTAGACATGTCATAACAGGAGATGGTATATCGGTTGATCTTGAAAAGATTAAGGCTATAGTGGAATGGAAAAGACCAGAGACGGTTATTGAGATTCGAAGTTTTCTTGGATTGGCTGAGTATTATAGGAAGTTTGTTAAGGACTTTTCAAAGATTTCGAGATCACTTACCCAATTGATACAAAAGAATGTAAAATTTGAGTGGGGTGAAAAACAAGAAAAAAGTTTCCAAGAGTTGAAGAAGAGATTAGTATCCGCCTCAATCCTTGTATTGCCAAATGATAAAGAGCCTTTCACTATATATACTGACGCTTCAAAAATGGATTGGGATGTGTACTTATGCAAAGTGGAAAAGTGATTGCATATGCTTCGAGACAATTGAGACCACATGAGCAAAATTATCCAGCTCATGATTTGGAACTTACGGCTGTAGTGTTTGCATTAAAATTGTGGCGACATTATTTGTATGGACAAAGATGCGAAATTTTTACTGATCATAAGAGCCTTAAGTATTTGTTTACTCAAAAGAAGTTGAACATGAGACAAAGAAGATGGCTTGAATTGATCAAAGATTATGATTTGGGGATTAACTACTGCCCAGGCAAAGTAAATGCAATTGCTGATGCATTAAGCAGAAAGAATTATGGTGAAGTTGCTTCTCTTTTTACTGATTAAAGAGAACTTACTCAAGAGTTTGAAAAGTTAAATTTGGAGTTTTCATGGCATGAGGAAAATATTGAGTTGTCAAATTTGGTGATAGAGCCAACACTGATACAAAGAATTAGAATGGCTCAACAAGGTGATGTTATGGTTAATCGAATTAAAGAAGAAATCGGAAACGGGAAGTACACTGATTTTCGAATAGATGAGCACGGTACACTTCACATGAATAACCGATTGTATGTACCTGATGATGAGGCACTTCGAAAAGAAATTTTAAGTGAAGCTCATTATTCAGGCTATACTATACATCCAGGAGGAACGAAGATGTACCAAGACTTGAAGAAGAATTTCTGGTGGAATGGAATGAAGCACGACGTGGCTGATTTTGTGCTTAAGTGTGAAATTTGTCAGAGAGTGAAAGCTATAGCGACCCTAGGAGGGGCCTAGTAGTATTGCCTAGAATTTCCATATCACGTGTGCACCCATGATAAGAAAATCGCCTTGCAAGTTAGAGATTGCAAGACTCTAAATAGTTAATTGCTAAAGTCTTTAATTTTAGTTCATTGACTCATTATATAATATATATAATTATGGATATCCAATTTTTCCACAATTCCTCAAAACCGCAGAGAATCGGTATCCCCTACCAAAATAATGAAATAAGATAAACAATTTTAGAAAATTCTAAACTTACTAAAGATACTAAACTTAATTGAAATATTAGTCATTTTTCGAAACATTCTAAATTAACTACACAAGCTTTTCATCATACTGATTCAATGGTAGCACTCTACACTCGATTCTTATCCCATTCCCAACTATCGATCAACCTACAAGGAAAAGAACTATTGGGGTGTAAGCTTACGCTTAGTGAGATAATTACCCTCATCAATACCGCATGATAGAAATTTATTAAATGCACAATCATATGAATGCATGAACAATCAGTATGCCAAACAACGCATGCAGTGACCTAGGAACTGCAAACGACTCAGAATTTTGCCCCCTGAAGTCGGGGTTTAGAGATAATTAACCGACCCAAACCAAAATCCGGGTTCTAGACCTTGGGTTTTAATTCATTAGCACTATTGTGCTTATGTCAAAACAAAACTATGTATATATATACATATATATACTTTCATTACCGAATAATAAATCATATTTTCAAAATCTCAAGTCTAACGGTGTGGTGGCCTCTGTAATCCACAATCATACGCCCTAAGCAGAAGCCACAAGACTCGGCCCCTTGCTGACGGTTGGCGTCTCCCAGCGCCTAGTAAGCCCATCAGCTTAAGACAGAGACTCAATATATATGATGGCGTAGCTAGTGCCCAATCCTACAGGAAACTCATATTCTTGTGAGTCCCTTCCCATCTTCTGCGTGAAGCGGCAGTCGGTGTTATCCGTATGCAATATGGGGTATGCATGATTCATTTTGATTTCTTAATCGTATAAGTGATTAACTCGATTTTCAGGGTGATCAGACAATTTCATTCCATACGATTCACATGTATATATAATGCAAGCAATTCCCATTATTAGATATAATTAACAAGTCATCACATTCATCCACAGATTCATACACATGCATTTCCCATATCCCACAAGCATCCAAATTCATATATATAAGTTTAGGTGCATCTATTCTACAAGCACAATCAAGTAAAGAGTCATCGGGAATTTACTCACCCAGTTATGCAGATCAATCAAAATAATCCAGGATAGGTCGTCTCCCCAAAGCCAAGTCCCCTGGACATCATAAATACGATACTATAAGGATTTGAATTAAAACCTAGAAAACTAAGCTAAAACCCTTTAAGTTATACTTTGGATTTGGTTTCATAATTTTTCCCAGTTTTACTTAAAGTTCAATCGCTTATAACTTTTTCATTTTAAATCCGATTTTTATGATCTTATAGTCAATCTTCATCGTTTTTTAGTGTACTTTAACATGGTAAGGTTAGATTTTCGAAATGAGGTATACAATTCTGTCCATGGGTCAGAACAGTAGCGTTCCTCATGTGTTGGAGTGTTTTTAGGCCTTGTTTGGTAAATGGGCTTTTTGATAACTTAAGAAATTCTTTGGGCTTGGTCTTTAGATTTTATCCTAAGCTTAAAATACTCCTTGAGATCAGATTTACAACTTTGATTTATATTCCTAAGGCTAACAACCACTTCTTGGGCCCTTTAGTGGGCTTAAGTTGTCAAATGGGCTTGTTTTTTGTTCAAACCAAAGTTAATGACTTTGGTGGGCTTATGGGGCCTTAGGTGGATTTCTTATGGGCTTCANTAATGACTTTGGTGGGCTTATGGGGCCTTAGGTGGATTTCTTATGGGCTTCAAAACAACTTCTCTTGGTACTTTAAGATGCTGGTCAGATTTTTATTAAAGGCCCATCTTAGAGTTCTAGGCTTGTTTTGAGAGTTTTAGGCCCGGTTTTAAGTTTTAGGCTTTATATGCTTACTATACTTGCTTTAATTAATATTTTCACTTTGTTCTTTCACTTTTATCATATTTTTAAGCCTCATTTTCCCACGTTCCAGATCTGTTCATGATGGTCCTAAGGGGTCCTTACTTGGTTTTTCAACTTGTTTCATCATTCCTTAAGTTTAGGTGGTAGATTATGCACTTAACTACTTGTGTATAAATCTTAACTTAGGTTTCCTTCCATCAAATGATCCTTTAACTCATGTTCCTCATAAAGAAATAAAAGATCTTATACTTAATACAACTCCCATATCATAGCTCATATCATACAAAGTTGGTTTCTTCATAAAACTTCATGTGATAGATTTTTCCTTAACTTAAGTCTAGATTTAAGCATGTTTAACTTAATGGAAACAAAATCAACATCCAAATGACTATGGAACCCTCACATCTAGCATGCTTATCTTCCATTAAAGTTCTCATTTCAAGATTTTCTTAACTTAAAATCTTCCATTCAAAGCATTAAACAAATGTCCATACAAAACACCAACTTTACATGCTCATATTTCAACTTCATGTAAGGGTTTTATGGTTTGTTTCTTAAAACGATTTTTGATGTTCTAACAACTTAAACCTTACTCACATCTTGAAGAAATCCAAGTCTCCTAACATAAATACTAATCCACACATCACAAGATACACTTACTCGTCCTTAACGCAAAGTTTGGCGGTTGTGCACTAAGGTTCCTCTTAAGCTTTTAACTTTGCTTCCTCCTTTTCGCTACCTTTTGAAACCCAAATCTTTTGGTCTTTTGGAATGGGCTTTATGGAAGATTCTAATGGTCTTGAAATGCCTTAGATGGTGAAAGAAATGACACAAGAACAAGAGGAGAAAAATACTGTGAGTGAAGCTTTAAAAATGGAAGAAAAATGGATTTTGTGGGGTAAGGTTGTTTCTCCTTTTTATGTTTGTTTCAAAGGAGAGAAAGATGAAGTGAAAGTGAAATTGAAAGGGAGAGAAGTGGTGGAATGTGGCCGGTTGGAAATGGAGAGAGAAGGAGTGTTTAAATGTCTTGGAAGTGTTGTCTTGAAGCTTACAAAAAGTCAACAATTGCAACTCTTGATGATGTAAGCATTAAGGGGTGAATAATGATGTGTAAGAAGAAGTGATTGATGAGTGAATGACAAGTGCATGGCCCCCCTTTCTCCCCTTTTTAGATCTGCCATTGGAAGTCTTCTTATGCCATGGAGTGGTCTTGTCACCTTTATTAAAGTTAAGCTTATGATTTCTTGTGAAAATTTGTCCATATGTAGTATAAGTGAAGAGGTGATAAGGAAATTGTCTTATCACTAGATTTTGATAAGTTATCAATTGATAAATGATTCCAACTCTCAATTGATAAGTTATTTAAGGTGATTGGTTGGTCTACTTATTTATGTGTAAGGCTTATGCATGAAGATAAGGGCATAGTTTTATAGAAAATTGTTTTAGGATTTTTATCTTACATTGTTTTGTGATTTATGATTTGATTTTTGTAGAATTGTGAAATTTTCTAAAGTTGAATGAAATTATTCAAATTAAATTATCGATTAATTATTTAGGGTTAAAATTTTTTTAATGGTTTTAAGGTTTAGGGTTTTAAGTAGCTTTAGAGCTCGCAGTTCTTCAAGCTCGGGTTTTATCGACAATTGGCTTTTGAATTGTAAAAATTTAATTCGTTTCAAAATGTAAACTTAAGTTTTTAGTTTAGTTGATCCTTGGAAACGTTCGGACAGTACTTTTGATTGAATCATGGGCCCACTAAAAGTAGGGTTTATATTTATCAATTGATAAGTTACTTAGGATGATTGATTGGTTTACTTATTCGTGTGCACAAATCTTATGTATAAAGATAAGGAGATTGTTTGATATGAAATTCTTTTGGAGTTTGTCTCTTAAATTGATTTGTAAGTTATGATTTAATTTTTATAAAATTACAAAAATTTCTAGAATTGATTAAAATTATTTAAATTAAATTCTTAGTTAGCTACTTAGGATTACAAGTCCTTAATTGTTTTAGGGTTTGTGTTTAGAGACTATGGTTCTTGTATTCAAGTTTTATTGATAATAGGGTTTCAAATTGAAAAATTAAATTCTTTTTTTTTTCTTTAAAAGTACGCGCATATAGAGATTAAGGTTTTCTTGCATGATTAGGGTTTCCAAATTGTATCATTAGGTCTTTCAAGTTCGTTTTAAGTTACAAGTTCAAAATTTTAGTCGGTTTTCATTTTATGCAGTTTTGTCGACTTAAGGAAATGTCTACGATACTCAAGTCCGACACTATGTTCAGAAGGTTAAATTTACGGAGTCTACAAAAGCTGAACATCAACGATCAGGGGGATTACTACAACCCTTATCTGTTCCAGAATGGAAATGGGATCAGATATCTATGGATTTTGTGAGTGGATTACCGAGGACAGCTACTGGTTTTGATGTGATTTGGGTAATCGTAGATCGACTTACCAAATTAGCTCACTTTTTGCCAATTAATAAGACCTTTTCTTTGGAGAAATTGGCAAGAATATATATCAAGGAGATAGTGAGACTACATGGTGTCCTAGTAGGAATTGTATCGAATAGAGATCCAAGATTTGTATCAAAATTTTGGGGAAGTTTGCAGAAAGTGATGGGGACGAAGCTACAGTTTAGCATAACATATTATCCCCAAACAGAAGGACAAACTGAGAGAACTATTCAGACTTTAGAAGATATGCTGAGGGCTTGTATTATAGAATTTAAAGGAAGTTGGGATACATATTTGCCCTTATTTGAATTTGCTTATAATAACAGTTATCACTCGACCATACACATGCCACCTTATGAAGCCTTATATGGAAGAAAGTGATGATCTCCATTATTCTGGGATGATGTAGAGAAAGCTGTAATAGGACTCGATTTGATTCTAGAAGCAGCAGTTAAAATCATAGTAATCAGACAACAGATGAAAGAATCTCAAGATAGATAAAAGAGCTGGGCTGATCTGAAAAGAAGAGAAGTAGAATTCCAAGTGGGAGAACATGTGTATTTAAGAGTAAAACCAATCAAGAGTATTCATTATGCTAAAGCCCAAGGAAAACTAAGTCTAAGATATATAGGCCCATTTGAGATTTTGGAACGAGTTGGGAATTTAGCTTACCGACTCGCATTGCCACCTAATCTATTGGGAATTCATAACGTTTTCCATGTGTCAGTTTTGAGGAAACACATTTCCGACCCCGGCCGAATCGTTGCATTGGAACCAATAAGATTGCAAGAAAACTTGACATACGAAGAACACCCAATGAAGATTATAGACAGTAAAGTACAATAGTTGAGGAATAAACAGATTCGTTATGTCAAGATATTGTGGAGAAACCATGAACGAGAATCAGCTACTTGGGAAGCAGAAGATGAAGTAAAGAAGAAATATCCACACTTATTTGTAGAATCAGGTACACAACACAAGTTTTGAGGACAAAACATATTTGAAGGGGGGAAGAATGTAAACCCTAGGAAAAACAGTAGTTAAACCTTAACTCGAGTCCAAGTGTTCTAAATGGTACAATAAGTCGATAAGGCTAATAATAATAAAAGAAAATGAAGATTAATAAATCAAATATAACACCGATAACAAAACCTTCGGAATTTATCAAAACCCTAAATCGCTTACTAAAACCTTAAAAACTAGTCTATGCATTATTAATCAAAACCGAACTCAAAATTGCTCGAGACCCTAAAATCATAAACGTAAACCTATAAAATAGTTAAATATTACACAATAGCAATAAAATTATAGTCGAATGTAATTTTCGACTAAATCGCCTATTTGTACGACATTGTAATAAAATTTTCATAATAACTTGTAAAAATTATAATTGTAACGAGTACCAGTTAAATTGATAAAATTTCATAGAATTTTGAAAACTAATCTACGAGGAAATTCGTTATAATTTATATGATTCAAAAAATTACACATAATTTTTAATAAATATCATTTTCCTTCTCTACTATTTTCAATTTATCTCAATTCTTCTCCTCATTTCCAAATTCTTCCCCTGCACAAAACGTGAAGAAGAACAAAAGTTAAGATAAAAAAAAAAAAAACAGAAGAAGCCACGTGAACAAGTAAACGACATGTGTTGATTTTATTTTGTCTTATTGATATTAATGTAAAAGTTACATTAGCTTAAAAATTAAGCCAACATCACGTGAGCAAGGGAAAGTTATATAAATATGGAAAAAAAAGAAAAAAATTCTGCACAAACATACACACACAATCTGCAAACCAAGAGGGAAAAAAAGAGAGAAAAAGAAAGAAAGAAAAGAGAAAAAGAAGAAGAGAAATCCAAGTTAATTGGTAAGAAATTTATTTTAAGAAATATATATGTATATGATAGTATACATGTGTAGAATTATGGTATTTTTATGGTATTGTTATGATATTTTATGATATTTGTACATATTATTCTAATAGCATATGTTTATGTGTATAAATACCTAAATTTACTTATATGTATAAATATAAGATTAAGTATGTCTACATGTATGTACTGAGGTATGTAGTATATATTATGTATTTTTTTTTATAATACCTCTAATTAGTAATTTACATAATTCTAGTATAAAGATATATGTATGT
>JAMXBB010000390.1:0-11366 GCA_024138015.1 Lumnitzera littorea | reverse complement strand
AATTTACTTAATTAGTAATTCCTAATTTACGATAATATATATATATATACCTACTTCTTACATATTTATGAATTTATTTTTTCTAGCAAATATTATTGTATCGTATATACTACTTAATGTACGGTACACTTTATATACCATATGCTATACATATACTTACTATTATAATTGTATACACACACACACACACACAGACACATATACACACATATATGTAATAAAGACTTGGGTTATATATATATGTACACATATTCACACCACACACATACATACATATATATATATATATACATATATAAGAAAAATAGCTTGCATGTGTACATAAATATAAAAATACAAAACACATATATATATATATATATGTGTATGATATACGTGTACTTACACTTATATATATCATATAATTAAATAAATATTATGTACATATATACTCATATAGGTTCACATGTACACACATATATATCAATACCCAAAATAGTAAAAATACAAAATACATACCATATGTATTCTTATTTATACATACATATATATACATATACCGTATATTCTACATAATAACATATATATACATGTCCACATACATATATTTATACAAAAATGGTAGAGATACACACACATATATATATATATATATATTTACCTACTTATGCATACATATATGTACATGTAATATATAACAAAATACTTGGTATATACATGCACATACTATATAATATACATATGTACAAATAAATTACACATATACTTACCTAATTTTTAGTTATTTGAATTGATATTTTCCTCTTCTTCTTCTTCTTCTTCTTCTTCTTCCTCTTCTTCTTCTTAGTTTTCTTCTTGTTCTTAGGTTTCCTTTTTGTTTTGCTTTCTTTTCCTTTTCTTTTCTTTATGTTTTTGGTTTAATTTTTTTTTCCAAATTTTCTTAGATGTGAAGATCAATAGATTTTATCAAATAAAATAATAAAAAAAAGGAAACTTATCTTCTTAATTTAGGCATTAATTAGGATAAGATAAGTACTTTATTCTTTTGTCCTTTCTCCCTTTATTTTGTGACACATGTACATTTATTTATACACATGGACTACTAATTTTTGTAGCTGCAAATCACATGTAGGAGAAGGAAAATAGAAGAGAAGAAGAAAAGAAGGAAAAAGAAAGAAAGGAAAATAGATAAAATGGAAGAAAAAGGAAATTAGAAATAATTATATATAATTTTTCTAAACATAAAAATCATAAAAATAATCATCATAAATTAATTTTGGAATTTTGTGAAAATTTATCAATTTAATTGGTACCTATTGCAATTATAATTTTTATAAGTTATTGTAATAATTTCGTTAAAAATTTTATGCGATTACGCGATTTAATCAATAATTGCAATTGACTATAATTATATCACTATTGAGTGATATTTAATTATTTTATAGGCTTAAAGTTATAATTTTAGAGTTTAGATCAAATTTAGGTTCAATTTTGGTTAATAGTGCATAAATCAGATTTATGGTTTTGGTACGCGATTTAGGGTTTTGATCAATTTTTAAGGTTTTTACTACTTATAATATATTTAAATTTATAATTTATTAAATTTTTATCTTACTCGGTTTTAATGACTCATCAAGTCATCTATAGTATTAGGGTTCAATTCTATTCTTAAATAGCTAAATTTGCAAGATTTACACATATAATGTTACTAATTTGAATACTATTGCTTATACAATTAAATTGGATACTATTACGTATACGATAAATTAATATTTCCTAAATATCACAATAAATAAGTTAAGCAATGTAAAAATAACATTGAAAATTTTAATCAAACTTTATCACTAAAGAAGCATATTTGAACTTAATAAGAATCTATTATAAAAATATAAAGATAAAAAGTAAAATGAAAATGCTACAAATGATATAACACTTAAGTAGAATAAGAATCATAAGATAAATAGTAAACTAGTTAGGTTATCTAGCATTACGTGTAGATACTCATTAGGTTTCTCTTATTTCCATATATTAGGAGATATTGATTAGGAGGGTAAGCAACTTATTGATCGTTATGATTTATATAAGCTTTACTCAGGTGAGTACTCTTGATGATTCTATACTTATTTTATACTTGTAGTTAGTACACCTAAATTAAATATTAACAACTTGATGTATAGGGGTTCAGGTTATGCATGTGCCTAATATTGGTTAATTGTTGTGCAAAATATTGTTAAATATAATAATTGAAGATTTGGTTGTATGATTGATTGTTACATGATTTGGATGGTTTGTTGATCTTGATTAATCATCCCATAATTTGACTTAATTATATTTAGCTTATCTTAAATTAAAAGGATCATGTATCAACCATGCATTGCATTACTTATTCCAGCCATCACCTCACGTAGAGATAAAGAGAGGTCTTGTGGGATTTGTTTCTATATATTGAATTAAAGTGTTTTAATATAGTATACTTATACAAGATGACCTTACCCTAGCCCACAAGCTTACTAGGTGTTAGAGATGCTACCAATCTAGCTATGAGTCAAGTCTAGAGACCTCTTCTGTAGGGTGTAAGTGTAGATTACAGGGGCTACCTTACCGCTAAACTTGAGAATTTGTATACTATTAGATTTTTAGAAATGGAAGATATATTTTATGAAATACAGAATTTTAATTATATGGTTAAAAACCCAAGTACTAGAACCTGGTTGTGATTGGTACCGATATATCTTTGACTCTTACTTCAAAGGGCATCAAATCCGATGTTATATATAGTACCAGTTAATTGTTCATGCATTCATATGTTTGTTAATTAATTGGTTGATAACCTGTTTGCCAATATAGTACGTGGGATATCTCACTAAGCTCTTGTAGTTTACTTCCCAACAGTTTTTCTTTTGTAGGTTGATAGATAATTAGGCATGGGTTAAGAGCAAAGCGTTGAGTGCAGGTATTATAATACCTTACGAGATATAATCTGAAGATAGTTTATATAGCTAATTTGAAACATTACTTGTAATTACTTTTCTTACACTTAGATTTGATAACATCAATAAGTTTATATTTTAGGTCTTTACTACCTAATCTTATTTTTTGGTAAGGATTACCGATTCTTTGTGATTTTGAGGAATTGTGGATTATTGGATATCCATAGTTATTTATATTTTACAATGAGTCAATAAATTAAAATCAAAGGCCCTAGCAATTAATTATTTAGAGTCTTACAATCTTTAACTTGCAAGATGGTTTTTGTATTATGGTGCATACATAATATAGAAATTTTAGGCAATCCTACTAGGCCTCTTATATAGTCATGACACCTAATGTCCCCAATCCAAGGATAACTAAAACTCCTAAATAACTAAAGCTAATTTGAAGAATGACTAAAGTTCTTATAAAACAACTAAGTTCTTAAAAAGAAGGATCACTTGATTTCAAGATTGAGAATAGCTAAGATCAATAATCTAAGGAATCTTATGAACATGTAGAATAATCTTAGTACTCAATGAGGTAGATTACTTGATCTTACGATTTAAAATGATCAAAGTTCTTAACCTAAGGATAATCAAGACTCCAAAATAGTCAAAACTTCTCTCAAGAATAACTAGGGTTCACATACAATAACTTGAGTTCCTTAACAGAAGGATTACTTGGTTTCACCATTATGGCTAGCTGTGGTTCCTAATGTAAGGATTCTTAGAATCTCTTGCAATAACCTTAGCTCCTTGGGCGATCAAATGTTTGATTCTACGATTCTGAATAACCTAAGTTCCTGACCTAAGGATGACCGAGACTCCTAAGTAGTTAAAGCTAATTTCAAGATTGACTAAGGTTCTTATAGAACAGATTAAGTTCCTAAAAAGAAGGATTACTTGATTTCATGATTGAGAATAGCCAAGTTCGTAATATGAGGACACTTACAAACTTGCAGAATAACCTTAGTTCCCAATGAGGTAGATTACTTAATTTCACGATTTAAAATGACCACAGTTCATAACCTAGGGATAATTTTCAAGACACTAAAAGAGGCCTAGTAGGATTACGTAAAATTTCCATAACATGTGTGCACCCATGATATGAAAACCGTCTCACAAGTCAAATATTGCAAGACTCTAAATAATAAATCACTAAGATTACTGATTTTCAAGTAATTAATTTATTGTAACATAACATAATATATAAACATAAATAACTATAGATATCCAATATCCTACAGTTCCTCAGAACCATAGAGAATCGGTATCCCTTACCAAACAATAGGACAGGATATGCCAACATTATAAAACTGCAGGAAAAATTAAATTATATTAAATTCTAACATATGAATATTTTCTACAAAGCATGTTTATGCATTACCTATAAAGATCTCAACTAATTCTAACACTAATGTACATATCTTCATCTTGCACTCAGCACTCGAGACTTATCCTAATCCCATCATAAGTAAACCTACAAAAGAAAGACTATTAGGAAATAAGTTACAAGAGCTTAGTAAGCTATCCTTCGTATTATACTGGCAAACAAGTTATTAAACAAATTGTTATAACCATATGAATGCATGCACACGTAGTATGCCAAACAATATATGCAGTTGACCGGTACTGCATATAATATTGGATTATAACGCCCTTTGAGATAAGGGTTGGAGATTCATTAGCACTAATCACGACCGAGCTCTAGCACCTGGGTTTTTACCCATAACTTTGAATATCATATTTCATAAAATATATTTCCATTTCTAACTCATCTAATAGTATAGAAAATCCCAAGCCTAACAATAAGGTGGCTTTCGCAGTCTACACTCACACTCTACAGCAAAGATCTCTAGACTTGACCCTCAGCCATACGATTGGCGTCTCCATTGCCTAGTAAGCCCGTAGGTTTGGGTAAGGTCATGTTGTACGAGTATACCGTATAGAAACACTTTAATATATATAAATAACCCCCGCAAGGCCTCTCTTTATCTCCGCGTAAAGTGATGGCTAAAATAAGTAAATGCAATGCATGGATAATGCATGACCCTTTTAATTTAAGATAAGCCAAATATAATTAGGTCAAATTATGAGGCAATCAATTAATATCAGTAAACCATCCAAATCATATAAAAATCAATCATACCATCAAATCATCAATTATCGTATTTAATAATATTTCTTACAATAATCAATCAATATCAAGTATACGCATATCCCGAAACCCCATTCATCAAGTTATTGATATTCAATTTAAGTGCACTAACTACAAGCACAAATAAGTATAGAGTCATCGGGAGTACTCACTTAACTATGACTACTCGCTCTAGTAGTAATAACCGATCGAAAGATCCTCACCCTCGTTAGGATCACTTGATCATTACGAGATAACAGGGATAATAAATAGTTGACTCAACTAATGGTTTTAGATATCGATTTACCTAATTCTATTTAGATTATTATTAGCCTTTATTCGATTAAACCTAATTGCTAATTGTACGTAACTTTTTCATTCTATTTTCAATATTTATGAATTTATAGTCATTTTTCATCGTTTTCGGACGCACGTTCATACGGTGATGTCCATTTTGGACATTAAGACCCGTGTTTTATGATGTAGACTAAATTTATTGAAATTCTAACTATTGAAGCTTAATTATTCCTATTGGCTAGTTTTATGTTCCATTTTTGTAGTTAATGATTTAATTAGCCATTTATTCTTATACTTAGGGAATTTTACATTAGTATTACTAATCTATGTCCTTGATTAAGTTTGATTCAATTTAGGAAGTGTATTAGGGTTTAAAGTTTTGGATCCTAAGTATGTGTACATACTTATGTTCTTATTTTATAAGCTTATACTTATATCATCGTTTATGTTATCAATTGCTTGTGTTATTGCTTATGCCATTAATCACTTATGTCATGGCTTATGTCATCATGTGATTATCTCATTACTTACATCATCCTTTGCTTGCATAAGCCTTACCTCATGCCTATATGTATTATGTACATTTATACATTTATTAACTATATACCTACACCTTTGCTATACTTATATGTATACTAGTATACTTATACATATACCAAATTTATACTTGTACATATACTCATATACCTATACGGTCATATACATATTTTTGTATAAATTTCGTATGCCAAATTTTCCACTTAAGAAAACCTTACTAATTTCATTCTTTTTGTGTTTTTAAGTGTGTATTTAGTATGGTATAGGTATGTATAGTAAGGATTTATCTTAGTTTAGGTTATGTACATAGTAAATACTTATGTACAAAGATCTCCATAATTGTATTCTTCTAGTATATCCTTATGTACATATACTTAAAAGCATATACACATGTATTCCTTTCCTTTTCATCGTGATTTCTATCTTCCTACTCTTAAAGATGGAAACTTTATGCCTTCTTCTACAAGATCGCACATAACATATATCTACTTATCTAATCTACCTAATCACCTAACTAATGAGTAATATAAAGCAATATAAAATAACATGATCACATACCTTAATTTGTGTTTGAATTATAGAGGCAAAATGGAAAGTTTTGAAAGTGAAAGGGGAAGGGAAAGGTTACGGTTATGGAGGAAGATGAAGGGACTTGATTTTGTGTTGTTTTATGTTTTTTGAAAGTGAAAGCAAGTGGGGTCCTAAGGGAAAAGGAATGGATGGCAAAAGAAGTGGAGAAAAGGAAGAAAAGTCTAAAAGAAAGGAAAAGAAAAGAAATCATTAGAAGAGTTAGATATTTTCTTAAGTGAAAGTGACTTTTGTTGACTTTTCTAAATGTTGACTAAGTCAACCTTTTGACTTTAGTCAACATGTGTTGACTTAGTCAGCTTTCTATAAGCATATACAATTTTGTACACATAATGTAGTAATTAAGGAAAATTAAGGAAATGAGGCATTTGGTGAATTGATTAGTAAAAATAGATAATGAGATCTTACTTTAGGTATTTATATCCTATATACATCATTTGGTAAACTATTTAGTATAACTAGTATGAAAAGTGTCAATTAGGGTGTTAATGTTCACTACATTTAACCTAAGCTTTAACTATACCCCTAACTCTATGTAATACTATCTTAATCATATACTTAGGTCATAAAAGTAATCTATGATTCATTATCTTAGTTTCTAAAGGTTTACTTAAGGATACTAAATATATATGCATGATTGAAAGTCATCTCTAATCTTTCAACAATGATTTGACAAAGTATGAAGGTTATATTATCAATTAGGGTTTTAGGGTATATTATGATGAATTAATGCTCATATGTCTTTAAGGTTATCATTTGATGATTTTTATCACTTTTGAATGAAATCTTTAGTGTTTACATACATTTATGGTAGAAAAGTTTCATCTGCGATTGATTAGTTCTTTTAGGGTTTTCACTTTCATTAGCCTTATCAACTCCTAAATTATCTAACTTACTCGAGTCTATTTCAAAAGCTAGATTGAAAATTTTAGAGGTTTACAATAATCAAGGCTCCAAAATAGCCAAAACTCCTCTCGAGAATAACTAGGGTTCTTGTATAATAACTTAAGTTCCCTTAATAGAAAGATTACTTGGTTTCTCGTTTACGGCTAGCCGTAGTTCCTAATGTAAGGATTCTTTAAAACTCTTACAATAACCTTAGCTCCCAAGGTGTTCAAATGCTTGATTCCACAATTCTTAATAACCTAAGTTCCTAACCTAAGGATAACTAAGACTCCTTCATAGGCAAAGCATCTTTCAAGGATAATGAAGGTTCCTGTCAAGTAACATAAGTTCCTTGATCGAGGGATTGCTTAGTTTTGCAATTAAGGATAGCCAAAGTTCCAAATCCAAGGATACTTTGGAAATCGCAAAGTAAGCTTAGTTTTGAAAATGCTAGATTACTTTATTTCGAGATGGAGGATAACCAAAGCTCTTACTCAAATGATAACTAAGTTTTCTTAATAACCGAAGGATCTTTCAAGAATGAATAAGGTTCTCAAGAAATAAAAGTCCTAAAAATAAGGATTACATGGTTTTACGATTAAGAATCACCAAGATCCATAATCTAAGAATTTCGAAGAAGTTTTAGAATAATCTTAATTCCCCTGACAATGAGTTACTTGATTTAATGATTTAGAATAACCAAAGTTCCATTAGGACTCTCAAATTTCCAAAGCTTCTTTCAAAGGATAACGAATGCTCTTATCCAATAACTTAAGTTCCCAATAAGAAGGATAACTTGGTTTCACAATCACGATAACCAATGTTCATAATCTAAGGATTCTAGGGAACTTATGGAAATGAATTAGATCATGAAAAAATGAATTACTTGATCTCACAATTGAAGATAACCAAACTTCCATATCTAAAGATAATGATGACTCATAAAAAGCCAAAGCTTCTTTCAAGAACAACAGAGGTTTCCTATTGAACCAATGAAGCTCCTAAAAAGGAAGAGTACTTGGTTTTACGATTGAGAATAGTTGGGGCCCGTAGTTTGAAGATTCATAACAATTTCTATAATAACATTAGTTCCTAGTAAGATGGATTGCTTGATTTCACGATCAAGAATAACTGAGCTTTGTATCCTAAGGATAACGAAAACTCCTAAGTAGCCAAAGCTTTTTTCAAGAATAACGAAGGTTTTCATCAAACAACCTATGTTCCTAAATAGAAAAAGTAAGTTGTACGATCGAAGATAGCTAGGGTTCCTAACCTATGGGTTCTAAAGAACTTCGAAATAATCTTAGTTCCAAATAAGATGGACTATTAGGTTTCATGTTTGAGGACATGCAAAGTTTCTAATCCATGTATTGTATAAAGCATGTGGAATAACCTAAGATCATAAAAAGATGGTTTAGTTGATTCCACCAACGAGGATATCTAATGTTCCCAATTTGAGGATAACCAAGACTCCTAAGTAGCCAAAGCTAATTTAAAGAATGACTAAGGTTCTTATAGAATAAACTAAGTTACTAAAAAGAAGGATTACTTGATTTCACAATTCAGACTAGCCAAGGTCTGTAATATGAAGAATCTTACAAACATACAGAATAACCCCAATACCTAATGAGGTAGATTACTTGATTTCATGATTTAAAATGACCAAAGTTCCTAACTTAAAGATAATTAAGGCTCCAAAATAGCTAAAACTTCTCTCAAGAATAATTGAGGTTCTTATGCAATAACCTAAGTTCCTTAACAGAAGGATTATTTTGTTCCTAATGTAAGGATTCTTAGAATCTCTTGTAATAACCTTAGCTCCTTAGGCAATCGAATGCTTGATTCCGCGATTTCAAATAACCTAAGTTCTTAACCTAAGGATAATTGAGATCCTTAATAGCTAAAGCTTCTTTCAAGGATAACAGAGGTTCCTATTGAGTAACCTAAGTTTCTTGACTAAAAGATTTCTTGGTTTCATGATCAAAGATAGCTAAAGTTCCTAATCCAAGGATACTCTAGATGTTGTGAAGTAACCTTACTTCCGAAAATGTTAGGTTACTTGATTTCCTGATGGAGGATAAACAAAGCTCCTGCTCCAATGAAAACTGAGGCTCCTTAACAATTGAAGGATCTTTCAAGAACGAATAAGGTTCTCACGAAATAAACTAAGTTCCTAAAAACAAGGATTACTTAGTTTCACGATTGAGAATCATAAAGATCTGTAATAAAAGGATTCCTTTGATGTTTTGGAATAACCTTAACTCCTTGGCCGATGGATTACTTGATTTAATGATTTGGAATAACCAAAGTTCCTAGTTTAAGGATAATTGAGGCTCCTAAATAGCTAATGCTTCTTTCAAAGAGTAATGAATGCTCTTGTTGACAACCTGAGTTCCCAAAAAGAAGGATAACTTGATTTTACGATTGAGATGGCCAAGGTTCGTAATCTAAGGATTTTAGGGAACTTTTGGAAAATAATTAGATCATGAAAAGAAGAATTACTTGATCTCGTCATTGAGGATTACTGAAGTTCTTAATCTAAAGATAACAACGATATCTAAATAGTTAAAGCTTCTTTCAAGAATAACTGAGGTTTCTTGTTCAGCAAACAAAGCTCCTAAAAAGAAGGATTCCTAATTTAACAATTGAGAATAGCCGGAGCCTGTGGTCAAAAGATTCATAAGAACTTCAAGAATAATATTAGTTCCTAATAAAATAGATTATTTGATTTCATGATTAAGAAAAATCGGGCTTTGTAACCTAAGGATAATGAAAACTTCTGAATAGCCAAAGCTTCTTTCAAAAATAATGAAGGTTCTTGTCGAACAACCTACGTTCCTAAAAAGAAAGAGTAGGTTACACGATTGAGGACATGTAGAGTTCCTAATCTATGTATTGTATGAGACATGTAAAACAATCAAAGATCATGAAAAGTCAGATTAGTTGATTCCACCAACGAGAATACCTATTGTTCCCAATTTGAGGATAACTGAGATTCTTAAGTAGGCAAAGCTAATTTGAAGAATGACTAAGGTTCTTGTAGAATAAATTAAGTTCCTAAAAAGAAGGATTAGTTGATTTTACGATTGAGAATAGCTAAGGTCCATAATCTGAAGAATCTTACTATCATGTGGAATAACCCTAGTACTCATTGAGGTAGATTATTTGATTTCATGATTTAAAATGACTAAAGTTCGCATTCTAAGGATAATTAAGGGTCTAAAATTTCCGAAACTACTCTTAAGAATAACTAGAGCTCTTATTCAATAACCCAATTTCCTTAACAAATGCATTACTTGGTTTTACAATTACGGCTACCCATGGTTTCTAATGTAAGGATTCTTAGAATCTCTTGCAATAACCTTAGCTCCTTCAGCAATCGAATGCTTGATTCTGTGATTTTGAATAACCTAAGATCCTAACCTGAGGATAATTGAGACTCCTAAGTAGTTGTGCACATACATGGAATATGGAATATGTATAGTAGAATATGTAGTATAAGTATATGTACACATAAATAAGATTAGGAATATATATATATATACACACACACACACATACATACATTTATCTACATGCCCTCATACATGCATATTCCTTATGTACATAACTAATTATAATAGGAATATTAAATAAATACATACACTAACCGAAACCATCTATATGTACACATATAAATTATATTAAAACTATACTATGAAAATACAAAATATGTATATAATAGTACGTAAATACGAGTAATATATATATATATGTATATATATATATACATGCATGGGTATACGTATAATAAGACTATACATATAAGTATACGTACAAATACACAGACTAATATGTTAGAAACATACATACATAGATATATATATTTATATATACATTGTATAGACATATAAGTATAAATGAATACATACATGTTATAACACAAATGTTTAATGTAAAGTAATAAACTAATTATATATAACACACACACA
>JAMXBB010000389.1:0-11385 GCA_024138015.1 Lumnitzera littorea | reverse complement strand
GCCAATGGATTTCGGCATGAGTCGCATGTTGGCTGATGACAATAAATATGTTTACGAGGATTCTTTAGTAAGAACCAGTCCAGCCGCTTGCAGTCATTACGTGCCAGGAAAACCATACACGCCATGTAATTCCTCCGCCAAATAAACCACCTCAACAAAAATGCGGTATATACGATCGCAGATGTCGTTCCTGAAGGAAAATAGTGATCTTTTGAACGACAAACTCTAACTTAATGCGATCCTTGGTTGATCACTGCACGGCAATTCACCTTTGATGAAAATAGTTCATATTGTATGAAGGGCGTGTAATTGTTATTATTCGGTGCTTTTTAGTTTATGTAATACTAAATTTTATTACGTCAACAAGAGCCCACGTCGTAGGCACCGAGCGGTGAAGTTGAAGTAACCCACCAACCCTTTTAAGGGAAAGTAGGTAAGATGCACAAATAAGCCTAAAGCTTTTATAATTCCAGCGATTGTGGACTTTTTAGCTTACTAAATTGGAAACGAATTTAATGATACTAATATATTACGTAGATTAATAAGTGACGTATAAATATAAATAAAATTTTAATATGTGAAAATATTATTAGTATTATTTATCATTACATGTTAAAATTTTATTGATATTTATATATCATTTATATTCAGATAACATGTTAGTAGTATTAAAGGTAAGATCACTATATTGTGCATTACCATGAAATAAGGTATTATTTGACAGTGCCCCCTACTCAGACAGCAGGGTTGACAAAAATTTTGAGACATGTTGAAATGAGAAACAGGAGGAATACTCAAAAATATTGGGAAAAAAAGGGTTGGGATATCTCGAGATAATTTCTAAGAAGCTAAAAAGAAAGAATTTACACCTTTTTTAATTATTTTCCGTAAAATATGTTATCGATATTAGAAAATTTTCAAAGGAAATAGAAGGAAATGGCTTCATTTTCAAACTATTAGTAACTGTCAAGAATACATCCTCATTTTCTAACCATTAGTACGTGTCAAGAGTACTCTGACATTATCCTCATTATAATCATTAAATGTCTATTAAGCGATTGTTTCAATATTTTGTTTCTACATTTGATTAGGTAAACCCTAGATTATGTAATAGGAAAAAAAGTAAGTATACTACCTATCTACTCACTTTTAGCAATGCCCTCTATTAATAGTATGATACATACCATTGTAGTTGCTTTGATAGCTAGAGAAATTAGGTCAATGTCATGATTTATATCTCAACTTTATTACTTTTTGTAATTATACATGTAAAGTTTCAACTTGACTAATTATATACCTAATTAAAGATTTAGTGGTTATGGTCTACACTTCAATTAATTTCAATTCATACTGTTAGTCAATTTAGCACGATCAGCCAGTGGGATAATTGCTCACAACCTTAAGGGACTTACCCAACCTCCTATAAGTAACCGCCAATCGTTCTCTGCAAAATAGTGAGTTATGAACCACTTAAAAAAATATAGTTTGTGCGACTTATTAACAGTCATCTGTGACTATCTACAGTCCTAAGAGATTCCATGGACCCCTTAAGGTCATGGGCGGTCATCTAGTTAGTTGATTGTTTCAATTGGACTAACATTATAAATTAGAATTATTTAAGATGTAAACCATAACAACTAAATTTTTAATTAGATATATAATTAAACAAATTGAAACTTTAACTATATAATTGCAAAAAATAGCAAAATCGAGATATAAATTGTGATATTATATCTAGAAAAATTCATTAGTGTCGTTAGCAATAGTCATGTATTTTACTTTTGTGTAATAATGTGGATGTGGAGGACTAGTGCCTGCTTCTTCCTATGCCCAATGCCCAGCGAAAAGAAATTCTCCAAGTCAAAGGAGTAACTATCAACTAGTGGTAGGGCATCTCTTTATAGGATCTCTTATTCGGACAGCACCAGAAAAAACCCCAATATGACTGGTGTCTTGGCCATTGCAATAATAGACCATGACACAGCGGGGCCTTGATAATTTAAATGATTCGAAGCATTATAGTAAAGTAAGAAGCCATAAATTGACATACAAGAACTGGAAGTCATCTCTAGTTTTCTAAGAAATTAAGTGCAAGTGGTTTCTTTTATAGAAAAGCTGTAAGTTTCCACACTTTCTTGATTTTTTATTTGAGTTGTTTTCGTTTTCTTTTATCTAAATCACGACATTTTTAAACCTTCTCTAATTGATTTAATATAAAGACGTAGTTAGATATATTAAAAACTTAAAAAAAAGAAAAAGATACTACAAGACTTGAATGCTAGGTTTTATTACATAGGGAACTCCCAAATACAGTTCTTAGGAAAGGAATTGACTCATCTATTAGATTAGGGAGAACAAGGCATTTTACAGCAAGATCCTGATATTGCCAAAGCTTAGTTTGACTAAGCCACTGAATACTTGAAGCAAGTTATAGCACTTACTCATGATAAGTATAATAAGCTTCCTCTTTTATGCAGTTATTTAATTTATCCAAAATAAAACTATAAAAAGGCTCACAATTGATTGAAGACAAAAGGCATTTCAATTGAGGGAAATCTATTTTTAGATTTTCTCTATAAATTTATAAGTTTTTCATTTAATTAATGCCTATAGGAAACTATCATGAAATTTATAATGTTTCAAAGAATTTTTCTTAAATTGAAAAAGAAAATCAAATTTCAACATGGCATCCCATATGCTATTCTAAATAAAACTGCAATACAGGAAGAGAACCTGTAGAGAAATAATTACCTACACATGTTTAATAAATTGAAACATGTTTTATTGAATAATGAAATCCATTAAATGCTATAATAATATCAAGTCTATTTTATCGATAATTATTGTATCTTTGTCTAATCCAATAGCTCAAATTATGAATCCATTTTTATGTGAAAAGAAAAAAAAAAAGATTGAGTATAGGTGCAACAAGAGAAGATGCGAAGGTTGAAACTAATTTGAGTGTGGAGGGAAACTGGGAAAGGTATGGGGCAATGAATGTATAGATAGCATGTAAATAATAATAAATTCTAATATATGTAAAAATAAATCGTAATTTTTATAAATTAGGTAATATGCCATTACCATAAATATATATATTTCACTTATCAATTTACATGGCGAATTAATATTATTAAATCATTTTTCGCACATATTTTTTTAATAGGTATCCACTTTAATTCTGGTACATCTTTCCATTTAACCCAATGAAATGGATTAAAAGCTTTTCTTCTTTTCTTTTGTTAAATTAAAATGATTTCAATTATATTACCAATCCCATAGTGTGCCACAATTCAATACAAGAAAATGGACCAATCACTGACCATTATTTGAAGGAGGCTTTTACAGTGAAGGTTTATATTTTTTATTTTTTTAAGGGCTTTTAGGTTGAAGCCTTTAATTGCAATCAATGGTCCATCGCATGTAATACAAACCCAGGTAAAAGTTTGGCACTTTACCTTAGGGGAGCTATTGTAGTTATTTATTACTACTTGTTGTAACCATATAATTCAGCATATTCTTCCTTCCTATTTTCTTTCCAATTTTATTCTTTTTTTTTTCAAAATTATTAAATAGAAGCTTTGCTATAAGTATAAATCATTAGGATGCTGAGTCCGAGCATAAGCTAGCATATTAGTCAAGCTGAGTTGGCAAATTAGTAAAGCTAAGGTAGCATTTTATTTAACACTTGTACAAATAGTTGTTAATTAGTTGCAATAGATTGTATATATTTGCTATGATGTATAAAGATCTTTTAGATGATTCAATTTCATTTATCACACAGTTCATATACAACTAAATTCATCGAGCTCATATTCTTTGTAATCAAAGGCTATCTTCATGGAATTCAAGATGGTATCAAAGAAGGTATTACTTATTCCATAATTAATGTTGCAATCAAATTCTTATAGTTCGTAGATTCATTTTATCTATTGCATTGGTTTTCTCAATCGAAATTAATCAATATAAATAATCAATTGGCAAAAACTAGAATTGTTCAAGGAGATATCATTTCATCTTATCTTTTTGTACATTTCTACTTCAGATAATCTAGGAATGGTGATTGGAAACATAGTTTTTAATGAAACAAACTACTTAGCTTGGAGCCATGCAATTAGGATGTGTTTAGGAGTTTGTCAAGCCCTATTTCATTTTTCTTAATTTAACTTATATTAAGCCAAGTTCGCTTAATATAAATTACTCGACATTAAATTAAGGAAACATTTTTCTTTTATAAAAATGGTCTTTAAAAAATTGGAGTTACCAATAAGTTAAACTAGTGAAAAATGAAATTAGGATTTTCAGGTAAGAAACCTTAATATAGGTACTGACCTGCAGATTTTCTTAAAAAATAATCTTAGAAAATTAAGTAGAAAAAACTAAGTTCAAGGGTAATCTATTATAATTAAATCACCATGTAAAAATAAAAAAAAAATAATGAGCTTTATTTTTATAGTTTTTTCTTAAAATACTAAGATATATACATGCATGCAAAACATATTTAAAATGAATTTTTTTAGGATTTTTTATTACAAATTTTTAAGAAAAAGGAAAAAAAATTATTTTTTTATGCAGTTACCCTGAAGATACCCATGTATCAGCAAGTCAAGATCAAACTCACAAAATTCTTTTTTTCAGAAAATATTTAATGGGTGGATCTTTTCTAATTTAAAAATCAAGTCAGATTTACGTTTACTTAACAATTTATTATTCATTATTTAAAAAAAAACGTAAAAGGATCTAATTTCATGAATCTATTTAGAAAAACCTAATTAACTAAATTTTTTTCAAAACTCTAGTTAAGATTTATTATTATTTTTTTAAAATTACTACATGTCAAAAATATTTTTCTTAAATCCTGTATGCAAGATATACTAAAATATGTATTTTCTTTGAAAATACGGACCTTAGATAATAGATGCAGAATTTTTCAAAAAAATGCAATTCAACTAAATTTATCAAAAAAATATAAATTATCTAAAAAATATCAAAATGATATAACAATTATTAAAAATATTTAAAAAAAAAAGAAACCTATACTAAAGAGAACATATTAGTAAAATAATTAATTAACTAATAAAAAATAAAATAAATAATTAAATAATAATAATTTTTACCTTAACAAGCTGAATGGCACGTAATCGGCATGTTTGTGTTGAAATCTAATCATGAAACCTGACCATTTGCAAGAAATCTGATCGTGCACGCGCAATCTGATCGTGTGCGTACTCGTGTATGTGTATGATCGACAGTATGGATTGTGTCTGCGGTTGTGTTTGTGATCGGTGTGCTAGGGACGGTGTGTGCGGCTGTGTTTGCTGTTGACAGAGTGAGCTGGCGTGAGTGCAGTGAGTGGAAATTGTGTTCACATGCAACAGCGTACTTGTGCGACAAAACAACCTTCCCCTGCATATAGAGCTAGATATTTCACAATAGAACTAATTAGTCTATCATACAAAAGATATCAATCTAATTGTGTTCTAGCTAACGTCACCATGTGATCGAGACACACATATTTGCCTCCCCGCGGAAGCCCTAGGATATTCTTGAATTCATCGATAAGGTTCCTATAAGTAATATTGCTACAATGTAGTCCCTGTAAGGCTGCAACAACAAATTTAGCATCCAGTTCAATCAAAACTTTGGAGATTTCCATCACCTTTAGTGTCCTTTGTCCTTTAAGAACACCCCGGATTTCAGCTGTAACGCTTTTTGTTCTTCCTAATTTGCCCATGTAGCTGATCCCTTGCCAATGCCTATAGTGGTCCCTGATAGTTCCCTCGAAGGTAGCTAAGCGGGAGTTGTCCACTGCCGAACCATCATTATTCAGCTTTAGCGATCCTGGAGGTAGAGGTGATCAGTATCAGTAGGCAGTAGATATCATGACTAGCAACAAGCTTCCTGGTCTCTGAGACTTGACGTTAGATTACCCAGAATCTATGGGCTTCCAGCTTCTTACGTTTTTGGACCGTGAAAAATATGATCATTTCGTTGTTTCCAGAACATTTAAGAAGATGAAGAAGAAAAGACAAGACCATGGAGGCCTTCTTGACGACGATGGAAAGCTGAAGCAGCAGCAATTTATCTTCAGCTAGTCACTCATAGTGTAGCTAAAAGCTTGGTCTCATGGAATCCGTAATGGGGAGGGAACTCCAGGGCATTCCCGCTTCCCTTTTGTTTTTCTTTTTTTTCCCCCTCCGAATCATATCTCTTCAATCATTCCACTGATCAAGAAAATAACAGCATTGATTTCAAATAAAATAGAACAACTATTTAAACCTTATTATAATCTCATTCTATTTTTTCGATATTATCTATGATATGCATATATATTGACTGATAAAAAGAAAGAACAAACTACGGTGCACTCTTGATAATGCAAGGAAAATAATAAATCACGAAAAAAGTTACAAAAGTTTGTTAGAAATTATGCTGAAGCCTCTCCCTTGCAATTTTCGGCTGATCTGGAATTAAATTTGACTAAATGGATGCCATATCAACTGGTTAATTACTTTAATTAAAAAATTCAGAAGTTATTTGCCACCAATAGGTGAGACAAGACAAGACAAGATATAATCTGTTTGAAAAAATTTAAGTTAGTACCGAGTACTGTCCAATATCCAATGCCTCGACACTTTGAAAGACAGTTGATAAGAGAAATCAATGGATGGTACTTTTGGTGGCTGAGCAAACGAGAACAAGGTCCATAAATTAATTCATAAGGAAATGGTAAAATTTGCAGCGAGTGTATTACTACTTTATAGGATAATTCCAAATATGCTCCCTAAAATATTAGATATTATAAATTTTCATAGTGATTTCACAATTATAATTTTTAAAATTATACAAATAACTCTCAAATTTGCATTAAATCCTCAAATTCTTTAATAAAATAACCACAAACAACGATAATTTTGGAAAGATATTCACATGATTTTATTAATATTGAAAGTTGAAGTTACACTTTAGAAGTTTTAGGATGTTTGCGTTAAAGTATCAATAATGTATAAGTGTTAATAATATTCTAATACATGAAATATAAATAGTAATTTTTTACAAACTATATATTATCACTAGTATTTATATGCCATTCATCTAAATTACATCATATATTAATAACAATGAATCTTTTTTCTAGTCTAATTGTTGATTTCCAATTTGTTCATTTGTTACTTCACGTAGTTATAACTACATTATTCTCGTGTTCTAAAGAGTTCAACCTAATTTTCTCCTATTGAGAGTAGACCATTTTCTAGCAACATGTGGAGATGAGCAAATAACCCTATCATATGGAGTACCTATTCAAACCTTACTCGACCAAGTAAGTTCTAAGTAAGTAATTAAGATCATATGGTAAGTTTTGAATAATAATCTTCTAAAATCTACTCTTACAAGTAATGTATGGGTTGAAGTCAACGTACCATATACCTACCATAAAACTTGTATTTTAAAGTATGTGGGTATAGATTTTAAGGTCACCACCTTATACTAGTAATTAAATAAAATTAATAAATAAAGAATATCTTCTCATTAAAATAAAGCAAAGTCTAGTCAAGTGGAAACCCTAAACTAAATGCTAGTTGGTCCATTTCCTTCATCTTTTGTCTTTAGTCTTTACTCCATCACCATTTTCTTTCTACCCTTTCCTCTTTTGCTAAATCTATTATCTAGTAAAGTTCAAAAAAGGGAATTTGAGTTCTTAATTTCTACTGCTAAAGTCACCCACAATCCAAAAGGTACATCTATTACTCATTTTATATAGTGCAATAGTTTTTCTTTTTTTATTTTCTTGGAATCTATAATAGAATAGTTTTTTTACTTTATGTTTGACAAAAGATTTGATATTATTACTAGAGTGAAATCTGATTTTTTTTTATTTTTGAAGTATATGGAGATTATTTTACTAACGCATTTAACTTAAAAAAGAAAAATATTTTAATTTTCTTCCATATTCTATGTTATATTTTCATTTTTCCGATGGTTAATTGTTTAATCTTATATTATCGTCACATTTTTATCTTATACAATTGACATGGTACAATGTATATAGGATGATTCTAAGGTATCACAGAATATGGTATGGGTAGCAAAGTTTTGAAACTTATACCTTCTCATCCTTAGCAATATGCTCACATAATTGAAGCTTGCATGATAAAAATGATAAATAAATTTGAACGGTTTATTTATCATACAAATTTCAAATAATTATAATTTACATAATAATAAAGAATAATTTACATTCCATTAGACTTATATATTACACCATTTTTATTTTAAATAAATACATATATATACTCACACACATACATATTTATAGATAAATAGATAGAATTGTTTTTTGAAGGGATGCTTCTACAAACCTTGAATATTTACTATATATTTATTTCACTGAATTGAAAGTGAATAAAATTACTATTCCCTCTCTATTCTATAAAATGAGTTAATAGCTATTCATGTATTAACAACCACTATAGCCTTATTCATTTGACACATTCCCCTATTGCCCCTTTTTTCTTCTTCTTCTTCTTCTTCTTCTTCACTTTAGCTATGATTACAATCTAACCACACCAATTATCAAATAATTGATTTTAACCGGATTGGATCGAACTGAGGCTAATGCCTATATTTATTTTGAAATATATTTCATAGGCTATTCATATCTCTATGCTAGTATCATAATTTTGGAACTTCTAATCATCAAATTACCTCCACATCCTTGCTTTTATCGAACGATGAACCGGATAATGCAAACTCGTATCTGGATCTGATTTTTGTATCAATAGAGGTGTCAGCAGCATTACACATGTACATAGAGAGAACTAAACTATACCCTCTCACCTTACTTGCACTATTGAGTGTTCAACGGAAAATTATAAAATTATAGCGAAGTCCACCAGAAGTGTGAATGTATGACCACAGAGATTCAACTAACATGTTGAGCATTCTTTAAATAATAATAATAATAATAGAAAGAAAACGAAAAGAAAATATGCCAATATGCTTGTGCGTTGTAACCACGAAAGCTGACTCCTCGTATCCAATTGCATTTCGCTTTCCATATACCATCCATTTGTGGAGTCCTTCACTCGACAATTCCACGTTATCGTGACAAATATGGCCAAAATGGGGATAATCATAATACAGCTGTACATATATTTTTTATTTATTTTGGTGCACAAATTTCAGATTTTTTTGTTTTATTGCTTCGATTTTTTGAAATAAGACAAATTAACGTCTTCATTATAACAGTTGTTATCGTCATCCCTTTCAACTTCATGCCACCCAATCTGAATTCATCGCATCCCCTGACCTCGCTTCACCGGAATCGAAGCAAAGCCGTGTCGATTTTTTTTTTTTTTTTTCTTACTCCCTGCCAACAAATCCATTTCGCTCCACGCCAACATGTCCATATCGTATACTTTCTCTAATGATTCCCAACTAATAAAACCTGTATTGTAATTTATAAGTAATTTCAACTATATATAATATAATTTTTTTTTCTTTACATTATATTTGGATGCAATTAAGATTGAGCTAAAAAACCACAAACCATAGATCAAACAATAAATCCAACCAAACAGGACCGAAAAATCAGTTTTTTATAAACCGTTTAGTTTATAGTTTAGTTATATATAAACGGTTCGTGATTCAATTCAAGAAAGTAAATTGAACTGAATCATTTTGAACCCAATCGAACAATTTGTTTAAAAAAAAATAATTCTTGCAATTCTTTTGTACTTTTTATATTTCTTTCTATCAATCTTTATAGATTTCACAAACTTTTCATATCTTGTTTTCATTTGTCTTATTTATGGATCAATCATTAAATTAAGTTGAATGAGTTCAATTTCACATTCAAAATTTTCTTTTCTAAATTGTCTTACTCTAATGTATTTTCAAATTAAAGGTCTGATCATAATACTTTTTACGTGTCTTTCATTTCTTTTCTATTCTTTAGTATGTCTCCTTTATTTATTTAATTTTTTTTGTATCGCTTTTGGATAGGTAAATCTACTTCTCCCTCCTTGTTATTGACCAATGGAATTGAGTCTTTTATCCTCATCCAATCAAGTTAGGTTTATTAAGATATTGTGTAACTTTTTGTTAAATATCATTATACATAATAATGTATGAAAAATTAACTAGATATATAAAAAATTTCAATGGAAAATAAAATATATTAATGAAGATAAAAATATTTAGCGAAAATTCGATATAAACAGTTTAAATCATAGTTCAAACCAAACTAAACCAATTATAATTAGGTTCAACAAATTTATAAATCAAACCATATGACTAGTTTCGATTTTAAAAAAAAAGTTGAATTGTTATATTAAGTTTGTTTTGATTTTAAATTAAAATAACAAAGTGGGAACTTTTTTGTTTACATTTTTATCTTGAGTGGCTAATTTAAAAATGCACATGCAAACCATAGTAAATGTTTTGGCAATATAGAGTTCACAAAAATTAGATAACATTTGCAAAAGCCCCATATAGTTGAAATTTTGAGACTCCAATTTTCTTTAATTTTTTTTTCCAATTTAGTATCATAATTTATCATTGATTCTAATGCTAGTTTATACCCTCATTATGAAGGAGGCATATATTTGTCTCACTTTAGAAAGTTGAGATATATCAATGAATCAAGTTAAAACTTAGGTAGGGCTCTTCTACTATTATCATCTCATTTAGGATAATGTTTGTTATATATATTTATCTCAATCCTAAATAATAAGGCACTAATATAATAAATTTTAAAGTTTAAGCACTAAAATAAAAAAGAAAATAGGGAATTACAAATACTTCTACTATCATTATCCCATTAAGATGTCATAATGATATAATTATTAGTCTATTACAATGTTTATATATGATTATTCTATAAAAACTTTTTTTTATTTGTAATTATATTTTCTATTGTAGACATTTATAAAGAACGTAGTTGTCAAATATTGAGGAAAGCTCATAATAAATGTTTCTATTTTTATCATTTGAGTTTGAAACTTTTCCTTTCGTGTGTTTAAGTGTTTAAACATTTAAGTCCTAAATGTTTTCTCAAGTGTGCTTTTCTTTTCTTTTCTTTTTGCCAAATAGGTTAAGGGGGACTTGAACTCTAATCTATCCTAATGGAAGACTGATGGCGATACTATTAAGTTACAACAGCCTTAACGTGCACTTAAATTCTAAAAAAAAAGTAGAAGATAAAAGAAAGGAAAAATTAGATAAAGGGGGATTGATATTTATGGATAAATTTAAATAGTGGATCAACATTTTAAAATGTTCAAATGTAATATAGAAAAAGGAGAAAAATTAAATAAAATTATAAAAAATATATATGAAAAGCAAAGAAAAACAACAAAAATAAAATAAAACCATAAAATATTT
>JAMXBB010000388.1:0-11397 GCA_024138015.1 Lumnitzera littorea | reverse complement strand
GTACTACCTCATATCCTATACACCACTTATTAGCTTACCCCTAAAACACATACAAACATTAAAAAAAAAAAAAACTCAAAATAAATGAGAAAAAAAAAATAAAAAGGACATTATGTTGTTAAACTTGAATAACTAAATAAGATTCCAAAATGTACGATATCATCCCCCAACAAGCATTAGAAAATTGCTTAACGTGTTCACTCTTCCAAATTAAAAAAAAAATTAATTATATAAGTTCTTTCAACTAAATTATACATATGATATGTATGTCAGCAAAAATGATTTAGAAGAAAATGATATGGTAAATTCATTAACACGTAAGTTTTAGAAAACATGAAAGTTGAAAATGGAAAAGATTATTTACTAAAAATAAAGTATTGAAAAGAAATAAAATTGAAGTCTCATATATATGTGATGTGTGAAGTGCAAATTATTTATAAAAAATATCCTTAATTATTGCATATTATAAATTTTTTGAAGTTTAAAAGATAATTTTAATTAATCATAATCAATAAAGTAGAAATGGAATTACAGTTACACCTTATCCCCCCTTAAAGCTAGAATTGTTTGGAATCATCAATTTCATGAAATTGTGATTTCAAAATATACTTCTAAACATGAAGAATAGGAACAAAATTATGAATTGCGATTTCATTCCAACCAATTCTCAAGTACTAAACATAACATTATATTATACATGCTAAATTGTAAAAATTACTTGACAATAAATTTAAAACGCAACATATCCTTTGATATTTGATATTTTATCCCCCAAATCCCATCTAACCATGTGTAGGATTAAACGAGTTTTAAGAACCCAAACATGACAACTATAATTTGCAATGATTTATCCCCTTCAAGATGAAAATTTATATAAAGTTGAAATAGTACCTGAAATTTGTAGAAATAGATATGGATGTTCATAAGATAGCAAATATGAGGGAGGGTCAATGGTGGCAAACTTTTAGATAATTGATTTAGACATAAATAAAGTATCATCTTAAAGGAGTGAAATCAGATTCAATTGCGATTTAATCAGAATTAGATCAATCTTAAATCGGACCAATTTTATAATCGGATTAAATTGAACCCTAGGAATCAATATGAATTTAACAAAATTAAATAATATCTCCAAAAGCTCAATAAAGAAATAATAGCAAAAGTCCATGTTAAAGTCACGAAGAGAGCACAGCAATTAATCAAGTATCTAGCATGATAAGCCAATCTAAAAGTTCGAAAGGTCCTGAATTGGAACTGTTTTTAATCAGATGTTAGGAGTCTAAAAGTTTATCATGGAACTATTATAGGTCTCCAACTCCAACTATTAACTAATAAATAAGATTTTAGATCAGACGGTTAGGAGCCTAAATTTATCATAGCATCAATGCAATGTACAGCATTCATTGATCATGCATCAGCTACAAATTGACCACAAGAGGATTTTTATCGTCAGGATATGATTTGACAGTGGTTTGTATGCTACGGTTATACAAAGCAATGGCATGTTTTTGTAACATTTCGAATTTTTCATGGAATTATTATTATTGAAAAATTGTAGCAAAGTAGTCTATTAAAGTGCATGGAGTTAAAAAGTGCTAGGCTAGGCAAGACAAGATAAAATATTACAGTATACGAGCCATTTATGAGCTTGGAATAGAATGAAGTGCTACATAGGGGAAGCCTGTTTTGTAATCCTTCTTATCAGAAGCTCATGTACAGTCTTCAACATGCACGAAGGCTCTGATGAGGATGTCAATCCTATAAGGAGGGAGGGGATCATAATGCATATCCTCAAAACTACACAAACTCACAGTGAAGTAAAAGATCTTGAGGTTAGAGGAGATCGTCAGACGGACTTGAGCCAACCAGTACATAGTTTACTTACCTAGTAGACCGGAGACCCCCAGCCAAGGTGCCACTTTCTACAGAGCCTGCACATGGTCGGCCAGCAAGGCCTAATTATTCAACATCAGTAGTTTCCACAATGTTGGTTTAAGTAGATAAACAACTAATTATCATATAAGATCTCCTATACTCTTGCTTTATTAGTCGCTAAAGCAGATATGGAAAACAAGAAAAGGGTTTAATCTTAATCTTTGCACACTCCATAGCAGTAATCTCGAGCACACGATGCAAAGATTTGTTCATATCCAATTGAGAGAGGGAGTATGAATGACTGAGCCATGACGAAATCGTTTTCTTTTAATCTCAAGATACTCGAATGGATTACATCTTGGATCAGAGGAAAATAAAATGGCTCGTTCATGTTCTCCACTCTTAAACTCTAACAAGACTTCACCATCCTTTCGTGATCCCAATCCTTTTAAAGTGAAAGGCCACGTAGGCAAACCTTCAGGTATAAGGAGATCCGTGTCGACCTCTTTTACCCAAGACTCTTTCACACCGTACTCCTTCATAACCCAAATCTGTAATCTTGGTGTTGTAGAAGCTTGACGATCAATGATGCAAAAACACCCTCTTAACACGAACAGATTGAAATTTGTTCTGTTACACAGACAATGGGGAATGGGTACCAATCTTAACTCCTCATCAGCTAAGTCAAATGAGATTATATTAACATAACCATCTTTCTTACCTGTCCAATGGAGTCTTCCATTGTAGAAGCATGCAGGCTCACTCGAGAAGTTAAAGTCAAGAGTTTGTTTCCACCTTATACGCCTCCAAGACCGGTTCTTATGACCATTCAAATCGCATATTCTAAGCTCCGATCGAAGCTTATGCCGAACGGTCACAACCACCTTAAAAATTTTATTAACGAAATCAAAACCAAAACCCCACGAGGAGAAAAAGCCTGAAAAATCCATGATCAGAAGCACGTGCTCGCGAGTAAAGGGATTCATGACAAGGATCTCGGAAAATACCTTACTGCCTAAACAAAGCAAGCCATTACAAGAACCAATGAAGTCGAAATGCAAAAAGGGGGATAAAGGTGGTGCCGTTATTGTTATTGCTATTGCACGACGGCTCGTTGAGTCTACAAACTGCAAAGCATTGGGTCCTTTCAGCAAGAGGAGGGGATCGTCGGCAGGTTTAGACATGGAATGGGACGAATGGAGGGTACGGAAGAGTGGGTTTTTCGCTTTGAGAATGTTTCTCCATCTTTTACAAACGTACCTTAAAATTTCCAATTCTAGGATTGGAAGCCTAGAGAGAATGTTGATGATCAATTCATCTGGAAGGGACTCCATCTCGGTGTTGATTGATTTTGCTTCACTTTGGCATCGGACGTACTCGCTCGTCATACTGAAGTCCACTGGGGAAGTCGAAGTCATGGGTGTTTCAAAACCCTAATCTCCAAAGGAGAGAAATCCCGGGTCTTAATTAACACGAGAGAAGACTATTTTAGTAACTTAGGCTGTAAATAATTTATGAGATACGGGTATAAAAAATAGAGGGAAAAACAAAAAAAAAAAAACAGCAAATCAATGTATACGATTATCTTTTTTTTTTTCCATGTATCACGACCATTTAAAGAAGGATGACAAAGGTTTCTAAGTAATTACATATTGATAACTTAATTTCTTAATCAAGACCCTTCTAATATAGTGTTATGAACACTAGTCTCATGGATTGTGTTCCAAACCCCCATTTTTAAGTTGTAATCTAAGAATATTTATTTGTATTTATTTATTACTATTCTTATCCTAGAATTACAATATAATAAAAAAGAATTTTTATAGGAAATAATTATCCTATGAAATAGTCAAATAAAACTTTTTGCACCAATGCTTCAATTAGATAAATTTCATTAAGTGGATTGATATAAAAAGCTCGGGAATAGAATCAATAAGTTGAAACTATAATGAAAACATTATATGTAATAGTATGTGTCCAACTAACTATACTCTTTATGTAACTTATTATTGTAATAATTAAATTTCGATCTAAGCATGAAATACAAGCATAGAGGGCAAAATTTAAAATTAAGCTTTAAACCCATTATTAATTAGATAGGAAAATTATAACGGAGGGAATTATCTTTTGAAGATAAGTTCAAATAAAATATTAACATTTCAAAAAATTCAAATAAAGGATCAACATTTTATGAAGTAGTATGAATAAAGGATCCATAATAGCAAATTCATAAAATTATTTGAACTCTTTTATGAAACGTTGATCCCTTATTTGAATTTTTTAAAACGTTAATCCCTTATTTGAATTATTTTATAAGAGATTAATCATTTATTTGTACAGTTCGAAATATTGCGCTTATTTAAACTTACCCACTATAGAGGCCTAAATCTTAATCTAGACTAAATCTAAATATAGGCCTTAAGCCTAATAATCGAAATATATTTAACTCTTTAAACTAAGATGACAGAACCTAAAGAGTCAAGACTATGTATATTTGGGATTATCAAGGAAGTCTTAACATAGTGAACTTAAAGTAGGACCTATTAGATTAGTCTACCTAATCCAATCTTTCTTGATTTAGCTCACACAAAAATATAGTCTTTATTTGGGCCTAAACCTACAAAAAAGAGTCCACATAAAACCTATTAATAAAAGGCTTCAATTCTAGTCATTAATCACTATTATGATTCAATAAATGGGATCAACTACCCATTCATTTCTTCATTTAGATAAGTGGAAAATCCCCCATTAACACCATTACTTTATCAAAATCTTGTCTCAAATATCAAACACTTAAACACCCCAAGAACATTATTTCATTGTTCATCAATTGTAGAGTTTGATGTCATCATGTTTCTCCACCTATCATCATACGTGTTAGAGTCTCACATAGATTATCTACTCCTCCTCCATATCCTACCTCACTCGATCATCCCATTTATGTAATTCAAGTCATATCCTTAATCACATGTAGTGTAATCTAACACACGGCATATACATGATCATTGCATCTAAACCTAGACCCCTACTTTTCTAGCAACACCACTAAGGAAGGAAGACTTAATATCTACATAATGATACCTCCATAAAGAAGAGTTACTAATCTTACGAACAGTAATAATCACGAATAAGATGATACTACTATCACCAACAACCAAAATCTACCTTCAACTAGAGGCACGAATCAAAGAGATGGTGCATAAGAAGGCACCCCTGATAATGCACAATTAACATGAGAGTGTCAAGTAACCAACTGGAATCTAAATGAACTTAAAGGTGATATTTGCCCAATGTATACCCATTTTAGCTACTTTTGCTGCTACGTAACAAGGGACAACTACTTCAAGTCCTTCCAATATGATTCAACAACATGTTACATAAGCTCCTTAACCCCTCGGCTACTAGCAAACAAGACACTCCTAAGGATGAGGAGCAGCTTCTTGTAGTGGAGCATATACCTACATAACATTCCCCACTCGAAATGAGGAATCAAGGATTTTAGATTAGAGGTTTGTCATCTTCATATGCTACCCCATATGTCACGATTGTTGAATCTAGACATTCTACACCTATGAATTTGATTCTAGTAAATTTTGTACCTGTAAATTCCACTAACTCTACCCTCACAATGCCAACAAAGGTAGAAATATCTGCTCAAAAGGTTTTATTTGTGACTAAAGAAGATCTAGAAGTGTACATGAGAGAAATACAAGCAAAATCCATATAAGCACGCTAAAACTAAAGCTCTCATATCATCGACGCATCACTATGAAACTATGTCTAAAGAATTATGTAAGTTCGAAATTCATGTTGTTTAACAAGAAGAAAGGAAGTGCCAAGGAGCACTTGTTGAAATTTATTGAAACTTTAGAAGTGTATGGATTAGATGATGATTTCAAGTTGAAGGAATATTTAAAATCTCTCGTAGAGAAAGCCTATACTTGATATGTTAATCTCCTCCCGAGATCAGCAGATTAATAGGGTAGTATATAGAAGATGTTCCTGGGGAAGTTGTTCTTTACTAAGAAAAGAGTCACCCTTATTGACATTGGGAGGATCCACCAAAAGCCTAAAAAAGATCTCATAAACTATATCATGCTCTTTAAGGAGCGTTTGCTAGATATATAAGATGTTTGCAATGAGAGGGAGCCGGCTAAGATTTGTATCCAAGGAATATTTACTAAGTATGCAATCCATCTCAAAAATCTTTCGTTAGTTTCCTTGGTGGCGTTAGTTGAAAATGCAAGAAGGACCAACGACTTAATGACACAACAAAGAAATAAAATTGCAAGATTTAGCAAGCAAACACACACCTTTAGTGAATTTAACCTAAGAGGAGAATCCTAAAGGAGTAAACAAATCTAGAAGTGATAAGCTTGTAAACACCATACCATCTTCAGTATACCCATGCTTAACGGGAAAAGTGCACGCGTTACTTGACCAATGGCTACATGGTAGAACTATTAAACTCCCTAAAGTTGAGCACTTAATAACGAATGAGGAAAAAAGTGACTCTAAGTTTTACAGATTTCATAAGAGTGTGGGCCATCATATGAAAAATTGTTAGACACTAAAGAAAATATTTAACAAATGTGTCTAGAATAGATAATTAATTATTGAAGACAATAATACTAGGAATTATCCATTTTTAGCTCACAACATTCAATGTGGTGTTATAAGTGTTATCACTCATGGCCCAACAAAGATGAAAGTATGGATGTGCAACCAGTTGGCCGCATATGAAGTTAAATATAGAGGATCTAGGGTCAAGACAAATAGAGATGACAGTGCTATCCTCACTTTGTTGAAGATTAGCGTATAAGGCTAATCTTACAAAACAGTTTACATCTTGTTGGGGGCATCTAGACCCTCTTGAATTTTTTAAAGAAAATTCATAACAAATATTGTATATAATCTATAAAATGTTGCTACTGGTAAGAGCTTTAGCTCCCAAGCACACAATGATAAGCTTGGCTTATATGTATGAGTTGGTAAGAGCTTCACCTCTCAAGAGCAAACAAGCTATTACAATCTCACATAATTATTATGTTATTGAGTTGATTCGAATGTTTCTTTCCATTAAGTAGTAGAGACAACCCTATTAATGAGCACTTTAACATATTAATATTCCGAGCTAAGCAATGCCCTAGTAAGCCATGATTGGCAGTCAAGTAGTAAGAAATACTCCCTTGACTACTAGAGGGAATTATTGATCCCGGACAATGAATGCCATTATCACTACCTAAGTGTGATCGAACATTTCCTCAAAAGGGATCACTAAAACACCATTGTCAACAAGCAAGAGTCCTACTCCAACGTATGAGATGACATAAGAGGCCCCTTAGATGAAAGAGTCTAAGCAGCCTCAAAATTATACTAATTTATAAATTTCAAGATCATGCTACTTGACACTAAAGTGACTAAGTTAAGCCTTTGCTCCTTCTTACATAATGTTATTAAAAAAAAAAATAGAGAGAGATAACAAAGTAATCTTATTTCTTATTACTTATTACCAGACAATATCACTACTTAGTTGATGCATTACCCCTAAGGATATAAAGTTTTCAAGAAAAAAGAACACTCAGACTTAAGTGAATGTCCTCTTCAACAATCATTATCCTTTGTCATATTACTATTAAAAGATGCTTCTTATAGTCTATCAAGACTTTACAAGTTGCTAAGGCAATCAAAGTAGTCCTACTATGTTATTTTTCCAGCATGCTATTACTAAGTGAAGAGTTATTGCTCCTAAGCGCACAATGACAAGACATCTTCATAAAAAGTAAGCAAAAGCGCTAAGGAAATAAAGGAACACAAAGGTCAATAAATGGATTTCATCACCATTGATCCTTCATGTTCAATCACAACTTGAATTTATGAGAAAATAGAGTTACAATTATGCAATCAAGAAAATTACAACAAAGAGATTAAGACAATATATATTAGTATAAGTGGTTGACTACAATTGTACATATTTCTCCTATGCAAATGATATGTTGTCACAAAGATAAATCAATGTGATCCATCGAATCTATCGCCACTTGTAATGATTAAGGGACTACAGTATAATACTAGGTTTTTAATGTTATCATGAAGGAATGAGGAAGACTTATTGACCTACCACATTGTTACATGTTAATGATAAGGGAGGGAAAGTTATAGATGGATATGATATTAGAGGAGGCTATCCATGGATGATTGTTGTCTCTAATGCCAACTGTTTTATATAATACTCCTTATGTGTAATGCTCAATTAGCACGCATGTATGATGTTCTCTTTGTGGGTAATGCTTGATGCACACATGTACATGAAACTTGATGCATACATACTTGCTATGCTCAATGCAAGTGTACCTATAATGCTCAGTACGTGCGAGCACGTTTGGAAGGCTCAATGCATCAGTATCTATGATGTCTAATGTGTTATGCTTGTGTGTGATACTCTCTTATACAATTTGAAGGACGACAGTGTTAAAGTATTTCATTGCATGAAAATCTTTTATATGAGACTATGCCGCTTCCTCATATGGTCCTTACATATTGAATACCTCGACACAATCTTCATTACATGTCATTAATCTTGCAAAGTGGTAGCAATCGGTTAGTATCATTTTTACCACTTAAGAGAGGTAGAAGAGTAGAGCTCGACTTGACGAACTTACCACCTATAAAATACATAAAAGATAAAAGAAGAGACTTTAGAAGTACACACAAAGTTGATTCCAAGAGTTAAATGGATATTGGATTAAGTAATTATTTATTGCATGTTGCATGAGAAGGGAGAGAAAGGAAAATTCTATAACACAACGGGATTCAAAACACGTGCTTGAATCGTGTATCATTCATGAAGCGAATTTAAACCCAATGAGTACATCATGTGACAAAGAACCAGAAGGAGACTAGCGTTGATGCTCATGTTATAAAAAAGAAATCTAAAGCCCATTTTAATTATTCGTGAAGCTCGGAACACGTGTGCAATCCATTTGCAATTATTCGCCAAATAAGTTCATGTTCAACGAGGAATTCAAGCAAGCATAGCGGGATGCAATTTGGAATTGATTTTACAATTTCAACTCCTTTTGTTCAAACCATAATGTGTGGACTCAATTGCTTATAAAAAAAAATAAACAAAGAAGAAGAAGAAGTAAAAAAAGGGGGGAAAGAAGCAAACGAGGCGAAACGCAAAGCTAACCTATCATTTCAGAGGAAGCTGCCGCATTATATCGCTTTAAATTATGCATGAGTAATCAAAATTCATAAGGCAAAACTGTACATCATACCACTCAAGCCCATGTGAATTCCCATTATTCCTTGACTACGAACTCCTTCCTGAAATTCATTTTTTCGGTCTCGTCATATCCGCACAACTCATTAATTAAGAACCACACTGTGGTTTGCAAAGCTCCCTAAATTGTCCTCTCTCGACTTCACCTCGTGATGCCCGCCATGCACAAACCCACTCCAAGCCCTCTTCGGCTCTTCCCCTTCGACAATCACAACAACGGAATAATAAGAATCAACACCCTTGCCACTTTGAAAGTATCCAAGTCACTCTCTCTCAAGACTTTAGACTCTCGCTTTCCCTCTACCTCTTTTCCTCGCGCAACTCTTCTGGCAAAGACAACCTGAACACAAAATATCTCACATGTCCAGTCCAAAATCAGTATGCCATACTCCAAATCAAGTTCAAAATCTTTGTTCTTCCGAGCTCATCCCCAAATCTCAAATCTTAGTCATGCGACTGCCAACAAACAAATGCAGTTAATGCTAGTGATATTTCTTGGAGGATCTGAAATTACGGAATGACATGATTAGTGCATTGTTGGTGACCCGAAGTTGCGCTGAGAGTGTTTGATGATATTAATGCCTTCGTTGGGCTACGAGCGTTATGTGGTAAGAAAAAAAAAATACAGAGGAAAGGAATGACTACTGTGTTTGTACACAGAAGGGAAGGACCATCTTAATGAATTGTGCATAGAAAAAGAGATGCATGGAGAAATTTGAAGAAGTGATGAATAAAAGAGAAAGAATGAGAATGATGAATAATAAATATGAGAGAATGAAACGATGAAGGAAGTAATGAAGCAAGAAATGAAATCGAAGGAGAAAGTGTAGAATGTATGTAAATGATATGTGCATGGTTTTGAAAGTGTCTGTTTTGAAATAAAAATGCGTATAAATGTGTATAAATACATATAGAGAATGAAAGTAAAAAAAAAAAAAAATGAAGAGTGAAGGATGAATAGGAAGTGAGAAAGATTGGAAAATGGGTATCACAAGATATCAGTCGCCAATGGTTTGGGGTCAAGAGAATATTTCTAGTATCTAACATGTGTATCAGGTGACAATGCGTAATAATTGTTCAGGGTATTTATGGAGCGAAGGGACCTGATTATTTCCTACTTGCAATTGAAGATGCTATGGAATTATTAAATAAGGCATGTAGATGGAGAAATGTATATATATGATTTCACAAGTCAAACTCAAAATTAACTAAATTGTATTTAGGATAATTATTTGGATTAATAATAGAATCCAAATATCAAACCTAATTTTATGTTGATTTTGAGAGCATTAGCTTATTGTACTAGGAATAGGGATCGTTGGACTGATTCATCTACCTTCAATCTTTCTTAGGCAAGCTCATGTACCTATAAGGAAGGCTACTGGCTTTAAACCCATCAATTAGTTCATTTGGGATAATTATTAATTGAGCAAGCTTTATCTCATCCATTAATTAACTAGATGATTTGACAAATGCTATCATGCTTTGAGAGCCCATAAAATATTCAATCATTCCTCCTCATTTGCAACTTTGGGAGAGAATAGAGAAACAATGTTGCTCCATAAAACTTATACTCTTTAAGATCAAACAAGCGATTCAAACAAAAAATTGATCTCATTCGCTCAAAGTACAAGACAAACGCTTGAGGTATTTAAGTAGCCTTAGGCGACCTCAGACATTTACCTTATTTATCACTTATGCATTTAAAACATTGAGATTATATGTTCTTTCTCCCTATCTCACTCTTACCTAATCATCCATTTAAGTGATAGTCTCACTTTACTTCTTTTAAGCTATATATAGTGCATCATTCATGCAGTACGCATGTGACTACCTCTAATCGAACCCTACTTCTACATTTTTGGTGACTCTACTAGGGATCGAACCTAAAATCTCATTGTTGCAGTACTACGATGCTCACTTGTTGCGACGATACATGGTCTACACTGTGATACTCACCTGTGGCAACGATACAACAATGCACAATTAGCACTATGATACTTGCCTACAGCAACATGTATGGTACGTGCTATAATGCTTACCTACTGTAAGATGCATACTCTATATTGTAGATACCTAATTTTTACCTCCTCAAAGTCCTAATTTTTTATTTTTTTTTAATAGGGTCTTAATTTAAAAATTAAATTAAATTAAAAATTAAATAATAATAATTAAAATGATGAAAATACAAAAAAAATGAGAAAAGAAAAAAATTATAAAAAAATTTTAGATTTTTA
>JAMXBB010000387.1:0-11406 GCA_024138015.1 Lumnitzera littorea | reverse complement strand
CTAACCAAGACCCAAATCACGCTCTGTAGGATTTGAACCTACGACATTGGGTTTTGGAGACCCACGTTCTACTGAACTGAACTAAGAGCGCTTTCTTATCCCATAAGTTGTGTCTAGAATTACTATTGGAAAAATAAATAAAAGATCATTGGGCCATGTAGGTTCTCCATAATAATTATGACCCATCCCTTTAGCCAATTTAGCTCTTAATACAGGATCATTCAAGTCAAGTATTTTTGTTATTTGGATAGGTGAATTCTTATAGATCCATCCCCTGAAGGAACCGGACATGATAATTTTTCATCATCCGGCTCGAGCAAGAATTAAACGAACGAAATGGATCCAAATCCATATGTTATAAATATCAAATCTCTCTATAGAATATCCACACATATATGACTAATTCTATGTAAGAAAAAATGGGCGGGTTCCATTTTTCGCAATTGCAACTACCCATTTTAAGGAATTTTCTTCTTATAAATAAGTAAATGCTCACTACCCAAGTAAGCTTACAAAGTTCTTCATAATTAAGTGCTTTCTGGGCCGTCTCAACCCTTGCAATTGAACTTTATCCCCCAATATCTTGAAACTTTTTACATACAAAGGATTTACTTGTTACTAATAGAGTCTAGCCCCGGCCCTTCTTTAGACCCCTTCTTTCACTCCGATAGTATCATAAATCGTGTCGATGCCGAGGAAATGGCTGCATTTCTATACTATTAAATTAAGTAAGTAATTTAGCTAAAACAAAATTTGTCTTAGGTCACATCATTTATTCTACTGGATCTTACGGAGCCTGTTCACGGACGTCATGTACGATATCATCGGGTCTCATCAGAGATCATAGAAAAGATTCTTTTCAAACAAACCAGCCTATCCTCTGTATGGGGTTTATATGGGGTGGTTGGAACAAAGACACATTTGGGTGTGAATTCCAATGTGGCAGATAAGGGCATATAGCTATCTGCACGGCTCCAATCAATAGTTCAAGTCACACACTCCCATAATCCATTTTCTCTTCGGAGAATTCACTTCAACTATTCGTGTCAAATTCAAATAAAGAATACTATATTGTATAGGTGCTAGTTGAAGGAAAATATCCAAATACATGTCTTATTCTTTTCAATAATCCATATTTGTAGCAATGAAATACTATTGTTCCTCCTCGAGTGATAAATGATTGATTACAAATATCTATGATCTATATTCTCTATAAAGGACCAGAAATACCTTGTTTACGTATCATTAGGAAATGCATTAACATAAATACAGCAGTAAGAAGAGGTAAGACAAAAGTGTGTAAACTATAAAAACGAGACAAAGTGGATTGTCCCACACTAGCACTTCCGCGTAATAACTCGACCAAAGGAGATCCTATTACAGGAATAGCTTCCGGTACGCCTGTTACAATTTTGACTGCCCAATAACCAATTTGGTCCCAAGGTAGGGAATAACCAGTTACCCCAAAGGATGCGGTCAATACAGCCAGAACCACACCTGTAACCCAAGTCAATTCGCGGGGTTTTTTAAAACCACCAGTGAGATACACACGAAATACGTGCAAGATCATCATTAGGACCATCATACTTGCCGACCATCGATGGACTGATCGGATTAACCAACCAAAGTTAGCTTCAGTCATTATGTATTGAACAGAAGCAAAAGCCTCAGTAACAGTCGGACGATAGTAAAAGGTCATAGCAAACCCCGTAGCTACTTGTACTAAAAAACAAGTAAGCGTAATTCCTCCTAGACAATAAAATATGTTGACATGAGGAGGAACATATTTACTAGTTATATCGTCTGCAATCGCCTGAATTTCGAGACGTTCTTCGAACCAATCATAGACTTTATTGAGATAGGTAAACCAAAAGTACTCCCCCCCTGAGAACCGTATCTGAGAATTTCATCTCGTACAGCTCAAACAAAAAACCCAAATATTGCTTTGGGATATGGAATAGAAACTTTGTAATAAAACCTCTCCCATTCTGAGTGAGGATATGAACGAGTCAAAATCCCAAAGCTCTTATTTGTGGTTATAATGTCAAAATATCAAGTTGGCGCATTCGTCTTTATGTTGATCATTACAGGCCTCTTGAATCTTCTATTTACCTACTTTCTTTGATTTTTTTGTGTGCAATGCCGCTTTATTCTTGTTTTCTTTATTATTGATAGGAATTCTCTTGTTAAGACCCTATGAATCGATTAAAACTCCAGATTCATACTCGAACCACGATGATTCAACAAAACTTCAAACTAAGTCCAAAGATTCCCTGAGTAAGAATCTTTCGATCATCACTTATTGAATGAATAGATATATATAATGACTAAAAATCCAAAGAAAGCTTTGCCTTTTGATCAAAAAAAAAAGAAGAAAAATCTTTCGATTTAGAACTTATAACTCTTTGGAAAATTTTGTGGAGTCCGGTCGCGCGGTATGAATATTAAGTATGAATCGTAGTTAATATTTTGTGATCTATTTCATATATTCCGTGCTCCAGATACTAGGGATGAATATCCGACGAAGTAAAACCATCTCTATCAAGATGACAGACCCATTCTCTGTACTATCAATAGGATCCATTCTAACAAGTCACACACTCATATTCCGGAAATACAGAAAGAAATTCCACGATCGAACTACCAATAACACAAAAAATATAACAATACCAAAATTATCTAATGGTAGAAAAATCCGAAACCAAAATGCTTTCCTTGTATTGAAAAACTAAGAATTCGCGGTTCATTTGAATCTAGTTTAATTCATTGAAATTCCATCCAGTAAAACAGAAGAGTTATAAATTTCCAAAATAATAGATAGGAATACCGCAAATAGAGCCATTGCGGCACCCATCAACGGAGTAGTTCCCCATCCAGGAGCTACTTTACCATATTCTGAATTCAATGGTTTCAATAAATCCCCTACAACAGTTCGTCTTGGTCCAGATCTAGAACTCCCCTCAACGGTTTGTGTAGCCATAAATCCTATTTTGTATTCATTGAGATCTGTTGACTTTGTATACCATTCCGTTGTAAATAAACGATCTTATTATAGATCCATTTTGGTCTTGAAATTATATAATAATGGAAACAGCAACCCTAGTCGCCATCTCTATATCTGGGTTACTTGTAAGTTTTACTGGGTATGCCTTATATACTGCTTTTGGGCAGCCCTCTCAACAACTAAGAGATCCATTCGAGGAACACGGGGACTAGTTGAAGCAACAAGCCTCCCAATATTGGGAGGCTTGTTGCTTCAATTGATATAATGAAAAATCATTTCACCTTTTTAGTTGGAACTTTCGGAGGTTCTCGAAAAAAGATAGCGAAAAAAATTATCCCTAGAGTCGATACTAAGAGGAATGTATAAACCAATGCTTCCATAAATTCGCTCGTGCTTTACAATTATAGCTTCCATACCTGTTTATGAAGATTCGAATCAAGATTTCTCCCTTTCCTTAATCTATGTCAAATCACAAAAAGACAAGCAAAAAACTAACAGAAAAATCTTGTATCAAACTACTTGTCTTCTTGTAGTTGGATCTCCAAGTTTTTGGAATGCTCCAAATTCCACTTGAGCATCCAAATCTGGGTCAATACCAGCAAAAACATCTCTGAACAAGGTTCTAGCACCATGCCAAATGTGTCCGAAGAAGAATAGCAGAGCAAACGAAGCATGTCCAAAAGTAAACCAACCCCTTGGACTGCTACGAAAAACACCATCCGATTTCAAAGTAGCACGATCTAATTCAAAAATTTCGCCTAATTGAGCGCGTCTAGCATATTTTTTGACAGTAGCAGGATCACTATAACTAACTCCATTGAGTTCGCCACCATAGAACTCAACAGTTACACCCACTTGTTCGACACTATACTTCGATTCTGCCCTTCTAAAAGGAACGTCGGCTCTAACAATTCCGTCTCCGTCTACCAAAACAACCGGAAATGTTTCAAAAAAAGTAGGCATACGACGTACAAAAAGTTCACGTCCTTCTTTATCTTTAAAAATAGGATGTCCTAACCACCCAACAGCTATTCCATCCCCGTTGTCCATTGAACCTGCTCTGAATAAGCCCCCTTTTGCCGGATTATTACCGATGTAATCATAAAAAGCCAATTTTTCTGGAATTTTAGACCAAGCTTCTGAGAAACTTTGATTTTTGGCTAACCCATCACCAACTCTTCGATATATTTCTTGCTGGAAGTAGCCCTGATCCCATTGATAACGAGTGGGACCAAATAATTCGATAGGCGTTGTTGCTGAACCATACCACATAGTTCCAGCAACAACAAAAGCTGCAAAAAAGACAGCGGCGATACTACTGGAAAGGACGGTTTCAATATTCCCCATACGCAATCCTTTGTATAGACGTTGAGGTGGACGGACACTAAGATGAAATAGGCCTGCTAATATGCCTAAAGTACCTGCTGCAATATGATGAGAGGCTATTCCTCCCGGAACAAAAGGATCAAAACCTTCTACACCCCACGCTGGATTTACAGGTTGTACCTTTCCGGTTAGTCCATAAGGATCGGACACCCATATTCCAGGACCATACAATCCTGTTACATGAAATGCTCCAAAACCAAAACAAGCCACTCCTGAAAGAAATAAATGAATTCCAAAGATCTTGGGCAAATCCAAAGAAGGTTTTCCTGTACGTTCATCACAAAATATTTCTAAATCCCAATACACCCAATGCCAGATAGCTGCTAAGAAGCACAAGCCAGAAAACACAATATGTGCACCGGCTACACCTTCGTAACTCCAAATACCAGGATTCGTTACGGTTCCTCCTGTGATACTCCAACCGCCCCATGAATTGGTTATTCCTAAACGAGTCATGAAGGGTATAACGAACATACCCTGTCTCCACATTGGATCAAGAACGGGGTCAGAGGGATCAAAAACTGCTAATTCATATAAAGCCATCGAACCGGCCCAACCAGCAACTAAAGCTGTATGCATTATATGGACAGAAAGCAAACGACCGGGATCATTCAATACGACGGTATGAACACGATACCAAGGTAAACCCATGTAAATACCTCTTTATCAACGAATAATAGACACTATGTAACTTTATTGCATTGGAAAAAACTATGCTGTGGACTTCCCCCTTCCGTGGGCTATCTCGGATAAAGGATTAATATTTGTCTATTGTGTTTTTTAGTAAAGTAAAAATGGAACAATTCGGTTCGTAGGAATAAAGAGAAGCAGATCTATTCTATATCCGATAAGTACCAATACGCAATGGGGGTTGATCCCATTTTCTATGAACGAATCCATACATATTTGTTAATTATTCAAAAGAACTATTCGTAAGAATTTTTCCAATCTATGGATAAAATCTAATAAAAGAAAATATTATTAAGACAATAAACGCATTGTTACGCTTCCACATCAAAGTGAAATATAGTACTTAATTCTTTTTTCTTTCATTTTATGCCTATTGGTGTTCCAAAAGTACCTTTTCGAAGTCCTGGAGAGGAAGATGCCTCTTGGGTTGACGTATAGTGCGGCTTGTCAGATATATTGGGTCATATGGGATTTCCCCATTCTCTCCCCCGATCGAGATATCCTCTGTTTCACCCAAGAAAGATTGAATTATCAATAATTTGGAGCGTGAAGTGCAATCAAATGAAATTAGATCCATTTTTGTTTTGGGGGCATTTTTGTTTTGGGGGGTATTCAAATTAATATTATCAATTAGAAAAATTTATGGTTGTCTTGGTTGGACCAATAAAATGAAGTATCCAGGCTCCGTTTAGACAAAACCCAATTGGTAATCTATTATTGGTAATCTATCTATGATTCCTAATACTTATCTAATACTTATATCATAGATCCTAAAATATCATAGATCATAAAAGATTTTAATAATAAGAAGAGTAATCTCAAACTTTTAATCAAGCGAGTAAAGTAATATGATAAATACGTCGGATGTTTGGCAGAAGATGGGAAATGAATTGAATAAGTCATAGGAAAAGGGCGTAGTATTAGGGGTATTTGTCCTATATGTGCAAATAAAAATCGGGCATATTTTTATTTTTACTCAGAGTAGAGCAGAAACCTAAAAGAATTGAAAAAACCCACTCAGGAACAAGAAAATGACATCGTGATTTGGATTAGATCTCGATGAAAGAATATATCAATGAGAAATTAGTTCGATAAGTTTAATGGATTTTGTCTATTATAGTATAGATGGTTTTTTTTATTATAGATATAAATAGAAAGAAAATTAACAAAACTCACTCGAAAAATGGAAGAAAAAGCCACTTCTTTACGAAAATCGAAAATTCGATTAGAAAGGAAAAAGATCCTACTATGAATAGAAAAAAAGAAAAGGGAATGAAATCTACACATTGATTCTTTTTTTTTTCGCAATTTTTGGTGAACCGTATGCATCAAAAGGTGCATGTACGGCTCTTTAGGGATACAAATTTTATCCTCATCAACCGACTTTATCGAGAAAGATTACTTTTTTTAGGCCAAGAGGTTGATAGCGAGATCTCAAATCAACTTATTGGTCTTATGGTATATCTCAGTATAGAGAATGATAACAAGGATCTGTATTTATTTATAAACTCTCCTGGGGGATGGGTAATACCCGGAGTAGCTATTTATGATACTATGCAATTTGTGCAACCCGATGTGCATACAATATGCATGGGATTAGCTGCTTCAATGGGATCTTTTATCCTGGTCGGAGGAGAGATTACCAAACGTCTAGCATTCCCTCACGCTTGGCGCCAATGAGTTTTTTAAGAAAAAAAGAATATGCCTTCGCCATATGAAATAAGTAATAATAGCACGGCACTTCGAATTCGATATGAGAATTTTTTTTTTTCAAAACATTAGATTATATATCGAAAGAGTAGTATGAAATGAAATTAGTATAAAATAAAGGGTATTCCCGATTTGATATTATCTATCGGAGCCTTTTCAGCGTCACAAACTTTTTTATTTTCAAATCCCATATACATACATATATAGAAAAAAAAAAAAAGAAACTTTGGGATTGCTGAATCACAGACGAGATAAATATAGATAAAGCAACGGAGCCATCATAGTATTTTTTAACTGCTCTGAAAGGAAGGATGGTAATTGGAGCATTTGCCGATCCGGATCGGATAAACCCCATATCATCCCTATTTTTTTTTATCTTTCTTCGATAGGAAATTCCATTGTAGAGCCGTATGCAATGCATAAAGGGTGCCTGTACGGTTGCTCAATTCAATTCTATCTTTTTTTTTATTTATTATTCTTTATCTCCTCTCCTCAACTCATCATGCGAGATAGAGGAACTGTTTGTTATATCATCAGGGTAATGATACATCAACCTGCGAGTTCTTTTTATGAGGCACAAACGGGAGAATTTATCCTGGAAGCAGAAGAACTACTGAAACTGCGCGAAACCATAACAAGGGTTTATGTACAAAGAACGGGCAAACCCTTATGGGTTGTATCCGAAGATATGGAAAGGGATGTTTTTATGTCAGCAACAGAAGCCCAAGCTCATGGAATTGTTGATCTTGTAGCGATTGAATAAAAATAGCAGCGATCATATGCAAATACGCAACTTGAGATTTTATCTTCGTAGTATCGGGTTTCATCATATTTTATTCATTTATTATGAAATACAGAAGTAATTCATAATCATTCGGTTAGGATCGATCTAAACCAGCCTATTCAGTATGTATACAATTCTGCATGCCGACTATTAAACAACTTATTAGAAACACAAGACAGCCAATCAGAAATGTCACGAAATCCCCCGCTCTTCGGGGATGTCCTCAGCGCCGAGGAACATGTACTAGGGTGTATGTGCGACTCGTTCAGATCCCCCCCCCCTGGAACAAAATAAAGGAAACTCATTTTCCAGTATCAATGATCAGTACCCATGAAAAAGAGAAAAAAGATCTATTCTATCCTTCTATTGTGTTGTGTATGAAATTTATGGTTTCCATTGGTGCAAATCCAATCACTTCAATTTGGAATTGAAGATGAGAAAAAATTCCTCATTAGTAACAAGAGGTTATTCATTAAGCAGGGGAAATCCTATTTCCAAAGACGAAATCTTATGCTTCTACTCTTGCACAAACGGACTAAGAGGGTCAGTTCCCCAGCTAATCTTCATAATTAAATACCGTTACTGTATGGGTAGATCTCGTTGTGAAAGACCTATTACTAGATAATTCATGAGTAGAGCCAAAAGAATGTGAACTGTACAAGTTAATTTACCAATAACCTTGATTAAATGAAGTAAGGGGCTCCGGTGTATAGAGAAGACCTCACCGTTTAAGACGTAACCATAGAAACGATGCAATCCACTATTTCTTTATTCATTTCTATTTCTTTTTTTTTTTTTTTTGATACCTAGAAGTGTCAATACAATTTCTTAGTTCGTTTCGAGGTAAAATGCCTAGAAAAAAATAAAAATTGTGGTCGGGAAGGTTATAGTAGCAAAAGCCATTGGAATTTTTATTTTATACATTGGAAGAATCCGTTTTGTTATTAATCAACTAGGGAAGAGGAAAAGAATAACTAAAACAAAGGAAATCGATTAGTTATTCATTAAAGTTTCATTTATTCAATGACCAGAATTAGACGAGGATATATAGCTCGGAGACGTAGAAAAAAAATTCGTTTATTTGCATCAAGCTTTCGGGGGGCTCGTTCAAGACTTACTCGAACCATTATTCAACAGAAAATAAGAGCCTTGGTTTCATCTCATCGAGATAGAGATAGGCAAAAAAGAGATTTTCGTCGTTTGTGGATAACTCGGATAAATGCAGTAATTCGCGAGAACGGGATATCTTATAGATATAGTATATTTATACACAATCTGTACAAGAAACAGTTGCTTCTTAATCGTAAAATACTTGCACAAATAGCTATATTAAATAAGAATTGTCTTTATATGATTTCGAATGAGATCATAAAATAAGAAAATTGGATAAGGACTCTGCCAGAATATTTAAAATGGAGTTCGCTGTGGAGAATGAACTCCGGGAAGGTAGAGTAGAAATTAGTATGATCAAGAGAATCTGAAAGATAAAGAGAATAGGATAAAGTCGCTCCAAATCAAATGAGAAAACAAGTCCAATATCCAATAAAAAAGGATTTTGTCTTACCCGTTGCTTGGTTCTTTCTTACGATCCAACAATAAAATCTGCGTTTTATTCTCGAATTTTTCAAACACAATACAACATCAATTTGAGTTCAAATAGGAATTTTGTTTCAATTTCGGAGTAAGTCTTTTTTTTTTTTTAGTTATTTCTGGTTCTAAGACCGGTAGTTTTGTAGGTCGACTCGCTTCTTTCAAATTGTTTCTCATTATTAAGAAAAGGTAACAAAGATAAAATACGAGCTTGTTTTATAGCAATAGTAATTAACCGTTGTTGTTTTAAGGTCAATCTATTTACCCGTCGAGATAATATTTTTCCCTGTTCACTAATAAATCGACTAATTAAACTCATGTTTCTATAATCAATTCGATCCCCCGAGTGGATCGGGGGCAAACGCCTACGAAAAGATCGCTTAGATTTAAGAAAGAGTCGCTTGGATTTATCCATAGTTTGTTTATTCCTTATTCTGATTCCGAAAATAATATTTCGATCTGATCCAAAATGATTTATTTATAAGTAAAAATAGGAGTTGAGTTGATTTTTTTTTTCTTATATTCCATTTTCGATTATTTAGTTAAGTTATCTAAATTTTTGTTTATAATTTCGAATAATCTATATTAGTCTATATAGAATATTCCTTTTCTATGTCCTTTTTCATGTTCCTTGTAAGAGTGACACACAGACACTTGATTCGATCTATTTCTTTATTTCCCCATGAATCGTATGTTTGTAACAATAGGGACAAAATTTTCTCAATTCCAATCGACTAGGCGTATTGTGTCGATTCTTTTGCGTAATATATCTGGAAATCCCCGTTGATTCCTTATTAAGACCATTTCGACTACAATTGGTACATTCTAAAATAATCCTTGCTCGGACATCTTTACCCTTGGCCATGAACCTCCTTTGAGTTTTTGATTCAACGAACTCTTCTATTTTCCGAATGAAGCGAAAAAAAAAAAAACAAAAGTTGCTAACTCGAAATTATGAAAGATTTCGTTGCAATCACAACACAATATAGTAAGTAATATTAAAAGAATTTCTACCTATATTTAATTTCGTTCTATTTCGAATAGAATTCGATTTGAAGTATACTATTTCATTGAAATATCTTGGATGATATTCTTGTCCTAGACTAGATTCCTAGACACATTTCCAGTTTCGTTCTCAACTCAATAGAATATATTATTTCTATTTAGAAATAATATTGGAAGATGAACCCGAATTGAATTTCGCCGAAGTTGAATCTACTTTTGATTTCTCTTTCCTCATTTCTTTATTCTACTGATAATTAGAAATTATATCTAATTCTATTTTTATAAAAAAAGAAAAGAGGGGGGAGGGATTAGTCACAGATCTTTTGATTCTATCTCTAATCTTCTTCACCCCTTCACATGTCAATACCTAGAATGAAAAAAAAGGAAATGTCAACGCATCCGGGAATAAACGATTAATCTCTATCAATACACCAGCTAAAGCCCCAAACCATAGAGTACTTAGTACCGGTGCCACGGAAAGATATGTTTTTAGATCTCGCATTTCAAATCCTCCTTCTTTATTGTTTATTGTTAATCCATATATGATCAGATGTATATCGAAGTACTTGATGTATCTAAGTAGTGAAGAACTGCTTGTATTTACGGGATTCCGAATTCAAATTGAAATGTACAATACAATGATTCAGTAGATAAGATTTGACTTTTCTGAAAACCGAAAAATACGTCCCTTTCCGTCCGAGCATTTCCAAAAAATAGTTATTTTTTTAGTCCTTTTTTACGATGGTTTTCATACATATGTATAGAAGCCTTCTATTATTATTATATGCTATATAATTATATGCTATATATGAGACCAAAAGAAATAGAAAGATAACTTGTGTATATCAATGAAAAACTAAGGATTTGGAAAACAAGACGGGAATTCTCTACAATGACACTGTAGACCAATTGAAAGGGATGTAGCGCAGCTTGGTAGCGCGTTTGTTTTGGGTACAAAATGTCACGGGTTCAAATCCTGTCATCCCTACCTATTACTTCTCTTCTGAGCAGTAACGAGGACTCAATTGAAATGGATTCAATCAATTTGGGCATACATAATCTTTATCTTTTTTTTTTTCATATTCTATATGGATGTATTCGGGTTCTAAAAAAACCTCATTCTTTACAGTCTTATGGGATAAGAAAGCGCTCTTAGTTCAGTTCGGTAGAACGTGGGTCTCCAAAACCCGATGTCGTAGGTTCAAATCCTACAGAGCGTGATTTGGGTCTTGGTTAG
>JAMXBB010000386.1:0-11433 GCA_024138015.1 Lumnitzera littorea | reverse complement strand
AAAAATTATTGTTACCATAATTAAATATATATATTAAGTGTATTATATACAAAAATTTAGTATGAAACAACATCATCTAATATATTTAAAAATTAGATCAAAATTCACCCAAATAAGACATTTTTTTAAGAACCCTATATTTTCACTTAATATTTAATTAAAAAAATTACTAAATTAAAATATACTAAAAATGATGCTAGAAAATATTTTTTTTCAAAATTAATTAATATCATTTGAGATTTTTAGAAAATATTATAAATAACGGGCAAAAATTTGGTTCACTTGAATCGGTACCTTCCTACCACCCTACAACTACCACACCTTGACGAAAACACTCACTCATGGCCATCTTTTGGACCCCTAACATCTACCATAGTAGACTACCAACAACCTATTGAACTAGCCTTGACCAGTTTCGAGCCCTCTTATAGACACTCCATTTTCATCCCCACATAGTTTTAATTTTAGTTTTAAAGGGTCTTAATATAAAAAAAAAAAAAATTGAAAATGATAAAAACAGAAAACATGGAAAATTCTTAGAAAAAAGAAAAAATTATAAATATTTTTTTAAGAAAATAGATGTTTAGAAAATAAAATGTTTTAAGATCAATAGTTTTAGTCTAGCTCATTTTAAGTAGTTTTATTTTAAAAAGCCACATAACTAAGGTACAATTTAATTATACTAAATATCAAGGCATAGGCTAATGGCCTAATGGTTAAGCACTTGAACATGGTATTGATTTTGGCTTAGGGTCATGGGTTTGAATCTCATTAGGCATACATGTGCCTTTTATTTTTTCTTTCATTTGCGAAAATCAGTTAAGTGTACATGATTCAAATCTAATTATAAGTCTTATCAAATCTTCTTAATGTAATAGAATTATATTTAAATCATTATTGGTGATAATACGAATCTAATACGATAATGTTAAATCTGATGTGATAAAGATTTGTAGGATTCAAATCTAATTTTGATTTTTATCAAATAAATTTGAATTAATATAGAAGATTTATTCCCCGGTTTTATATATAACGATTGCACAGCATAAAATGAAGCACAATTACACACTTGCGCAATTATCCTTTCTGAACACTAAGCATGTGACCCCCATCTTCATATAGCACCGTATGTAATAGTCCAATTATTTGCAGCCTACGCTGTACCGTTGATCATCTTCTTCTTTCTCACAACCTGACTGCCCCTTCTATTCTTGCCTAAGCGATAAGACCAAACTTTCAACCACTCCTAAATACACAGCCATTTACAGACACAACACATACACACGCCCTACACTCTGCCCAACACTCACCGCTCACACACATTCACTAAATAAGGTCGTCGTCCAACATACTATCATGTACACACTCCCTCTGTGTATACTCTATTCGATCACAACACTACATACTTGGCATTAAGCTACTCATCGCTCTAGTCCCCCATGATGCTCGATGCTGGCCAACTCTATTGCCGCAATCTGCCGAACTCCACTCATCCATAACATCCTCAATTGAATAACCCATCCTTTTACGGCAAATTCCACCAATACCTGACCCAGTGCACTTCATAGTCATCACCAACAACAACAACTATAGTAGTGCCCAATACACCGCTTAATCACCCTTAACCCAAACACACATCGGTCTTCTTTATCCTTGCACATGCAACGCTTCATCCATGCTTACGATTGAACACTATAGCATCTCAACGCCCAGTTTACAACCAAAGAACAATGACACAACAAACCTATACCGAACACAGCTAATTTAGGTTCAGTTTTGCATTTTTTTATTTTTTTAATATATTATATTATATTTATTTTGTTTTGTTTAGTGGTTGTTTTAAATATATATATATATATATATATATCTTAGTTTAGGAAATCTTTTTTGCATTAGTTGTTTTTCTAGAATTTCTCATTTAGAAAAATATTTTTTATAAAAAAAATTAATAACAAACCCTTTTTTAAAAACTAGGACGTTTTAAAGAGTTTTATATAAAATAAAAGTATTCAAGTTAGGACCTTTCTTTTGGGATTTTTAACTCAAAATAAATGAACTAAGACATAAACTTAGTTGGTTTTTAGAAATTTAAAAAAACCAATGTACTAACGTTTTTGGAAAGAACTACGAACGCTTAATCTCAACTAGTAAGTACGTAAGCACCTTTAGGGCAACCTAAAATCTATAAGAACTTAGTTTATTTTATTTTATTTTTCTTAAAAATAAAAAAGGGATAATTATGTAAAATAAGCCTAATTTTAGAAAAGTGATAGTAGTACATATTAGAGTTTAATAAGTAGCTCTCGAATTCGAAACATTTTGTTTTTTATCAAATTGAAATCAAAGACTAATAACTAAATTATAGTCAATTTATCCAATTAATTACAATTTTTCTTTTTCCCAACTCCAGTGGGGTGGTGACTCCAAAAGTTTTTTTTTTTTTTAATTCAGAACAAATAATCGAAATTTCACAATTTCTTTAATCGAGGATTAATATTAAATGGGTTAAGGTTTAATATTAGTTAGAAAGTGGGGAATGAAATTAAATCTATTGAGCTTGATTTTTTTTCGTTTTTTTTATTTTAATTTAATTTCTTACTTTCCAACTAATACTAAACCTTAACTCATTTAATATTAATCTTCGACTAGAGAAATTGGGAAATTCCAGTTCTTTGTTCAAAATTAAAAAAGAAAAACTTTTGAAGTCACCACCTAATTGAAGTTAGGAAAAAAGAGAAATTGTAATCAATTGAGTAAATTGACTACTATTTAGCTATCGATTTTTTATTCCAATTTGATAAAAACCAGAAGATTTTGAATTTGGAAGCTACTTATTAAACCCTAATTGGTACCGCTATCGTTTTTCAAAATTAAGCTTATTTTTCACAATTGTCCTTATTTTTACTTTTAAGAAAAATAAAAACAAAATAAAAAAAACCTAACTTTTATAGAATTTAGTCACTCTAGAGGTGCTTACGTACTTGTTAGTTGAGATTAAACGTCTGTAGTTCTTTCTAAAAACTTTAGTATATTGGTTCTTTTAAATTTCTAAAAACCGACCAAGTTTATGTTTTAATTCATTTATTTTGAGTAAATAATTTTAGAAAAAGGGTCCTAACTTGAATACTTTTATTTTTTAGAAAACTTCTCTAAAATGTCCTAATTTTTTTTTTTAAATTGTTATTAATTTTTATTTCTAAAAAATAATTTTTCTAAATGAGAAATTTTGGAAAAAAAAAACTAATGCAAAAAATATTTCCTAAACTATATATATATATATCTTGCTTTTATATATTTAAAACAACCACTAAACAAACGAAAATAAATAAATAAATATAATATATTAAAAATAAAATAAAATAAATGCAGAATCGAACCTGAATTTGTTGTATACGATGTGGCTTCATTGTATCACTATTCTTTGGACACAGATTAGGCATTGAGATGCTACCATGTTCAATTGTAGGCGTAGATGAAGCGTCATGCGTGTAAAGATAAAGAAGACTAATGTGTGTTTGGGTTAAGGGTGATCAAGCGGTTTATTGGGCACTCTCGTAGCTGTTGTTGTTGTTGGTAATGACTATGAAGAGCACTAGGTTAAGCATCGGTGGAATTTGCCATGAAAGGATGGGCTATTTAGTCATAGATGCTGTAGATGAGTGGAGTTCAACAGACTACAACAATGGAGTTGGTGGGCGTCGGGCATCGTAGGGGACTAGAGCATTGTATAGTTCAATGCTAAGTGTATGGTGTTGTGATTGAATAGTATGTACGAGAGAGGGAATGTGTACGTGATAATATGTTGGGCGGCAACGTGATGAGTGAGCATGTATGTGAGCGATGAGCATTAGGCAAAGTGCAGGGCGTGTGTATATGTTGTTTCCATGAATGGCTATGTGTTCGTGAGTGGCAGAGGCTTTAGTCTTGCCACTTGGGCAAGAATATAAGGGGCAGTTAGGTTATGAGAATGAAGAAGAGGATCAGGGGTACAACGTGGGTCGCAAATAATCAAACTGCTACGTATAGTATTGTATGAAGATGGGGGTTACATACTTAGTATTTGGAAAGGATAGTTGGGAGAGTGTGTAATTGTGCTTCATTTTATGCTGTGCGATCGTTACATATAAAACTTGGGAACAAATTTTTATATTGATTTAAATCTAATTTAATAAAAATCAAAATAAAATTTGAATCCTACAAATTTTATCACATCAAATTTAACATTATCGTATTAGATTCGTATGATCTCTAATGATGATTTAAATATAATTCTAGTAGATTCAAAAGATTTGGCAATATTAATAATTAGATTTGAATCCTATGTGCTCAATTGATTTTTGTAAATGGAAGAAAAAATAAAAGGCACATGTGTGCTTGATGAGATTCGAACCTATGACCTTAATTCAAATCCAATGCCATGTTTAAGTGTTTAACGATTAGATCGTTAGCCTATTAACAGGGCCCTAAAAAGGGTTTAATAGGATTGTCTAAAATTCCCATATCACGTGTGTACCCATAATATGGAAATCACCTTACAAGTCAAAAATTGCAAGACTCTAAATTATTAGTCACTAAGGTTATTGATTTTAATTAATTAATATATTAAAAAATAAATAAATAACTATAGATGTTCGATAACCTACAGTTCCTCAGAATTGTAAAGAATTGGTATCCCCTACCAAGCAATAAGATAAGATATACCAACTTTATAAAATTACAAGAAATATGAAATTATATTGAATTCTAACATACAAATATTTCCGACAAAGGATGTTTCTGTATCATCTATAAATGTCTCAACTCATTCTATTACTATCATACTTATCTTCACCTTTCGCTCGGCACTCAAGACTTATCCCAATCCCAATCCCAACATAAGTAAACCTATAAAAGAAACTAAGGGGGAATGAGCATAAAACAGCTCAATGAGTTATTAACATACATGCAAGCTATCTATATACAAAATGAATGTAAGCAAGATGAATGTAAGCAACACATCCATAGGAGTCTAGAACTATAGAAGGTATAGAATTACATCGTCTATACTTCGATTATTTCTTGTACTTAACTGCATAGGGTATCTTAGCTTATCCGCAGGAGGCTGCCTAAAGGCACCACCGCTCTAGGCAACACTTGACTATTACCCTAGTCAAGAAAAGAGTTCTAATCTGAATAAGTGGATCCCAAACTAGTGCTATCCACCATCCAAGGCCCCTTGGGCACAAACATGTGTGTCCTCTCACAGCTAAAATTATCCAAGGCTTTATAAGCACAATAAAGTGAGTCCTCTCACTATCAATTGGAGATCCTATGGTAGCTTTGCCTTAGTGATAAAATATTATTTTTGGCACTGCAAATCTTTATCAAAATATGTTTAAGATTAGGAAAACTTTTTCCATAAAATACTTTTCTCAAAATTTTGCAAAGCTAGCATTCTCCATCCATACATTTACTAAGTCATAGACATGCAACGAATAGAACCAATTGATATTTATATTTATCAATTTTAAAAAGGTGATCACACAGATGATGGCATACAAGCAAAATAGTCATTCAAACATATAGGTAACAATAAGCAGCAAAGCATTATATAAGTAACATGCACAAACAAGTAGCATGTCATTAGAACTCTCTCATTTGGATTATTGCTCATTCTCCAAGCCTTTGAGGTTTCCAGAACTCGATATTGAAATGCCTAAAAGATAGTAAAACTTATAAGTATTATGAGAAATCAAACTTCTTAGTTAACTAAAAGTCTATTGTAGTTTATCTAGTTTCCTAATATAACCTAAGTATGACGTGTACAAAGTATATCATAGTTTAATGGGATCAATAGTAACTATATTTGTATATTTATAAGTTATGATACTTCATGTATTTAGTTATTTATTTCTCCTTATTATTAGTTTATGTCACGCCCCAAAGTAGCAGAGTCGTAACAGCCCCGCCATATAAACCATCCTAAGATAGAAGTTGGCCTTACAACCACTATCTTAGACCTGATCTACACAAGGTATCTACGTAAACAGTTTGTAATTTAAATAAATCATTTACTTAAGAAAGTGAAAAAATTTATATATATACACTATAATTCGGTTATTACATTATTCAAAAATGAAAAATTTTAAAATAAAACAAAACTTAGACCTTAAGAATATATGTTTGTTCTTCAAATATTTTTCTTCACTCCCCAGGATCCAGCAGTTGCTAGCTTCAGAGTAATTGTTTGCTGCTTCTTAGCCAACACCTGCACGACGTCTATAGGGATGTGAGCAACCACAACTCAGTAAGTTAGGATGGTGGACTTAAAATTATACCATAAACACAACAAGGTTATCAATCAATTTATTAGGTGCAATACATGTTCAAGAAAATGCCATTACACGGCGTTGTCCAGCCTATTGTGAGATTAGAGAAATTTTGCCCGTTCTAATCCGGGTTGAGAAGTTGCCATTAATGCAACAGCTCATGACCAAACCCAGGCTTGTGCAATGGAGACCTCGCTCCTCCCGCGACTACCTTCGAACCATTGACTTCATCCTCACCGTGACCTCTTCTCCTGTCACTTAGTTCGACTAAGGATGAAGAAGGGACCATTATGCAATCTTGCTCTATCCCTTTCGAAGGGGTTGGTATTTGGCCGAAAAGTCTTAAGTTCCCCTAATGGGTTGCCATGTAGGTCCGTTTATGATTATAGGTCGTATATTTGATTAGGTCCAGTTTAGGGTGGTCAATCATTTCATACAAATCATATAATACAAGCCAGAACAACAAATATAATCATAGCATCACTCATAATCAAGCACATACACACATCTGACTATCTAACAAGCACAACCAAACATAATCTTAAACCTCCAAAATATAGCATCGTATTAATCCCAACTTACCTTGACTCCTCATTCACTCGCTCGAGGTTCAACTTGCTCAGGCCATTACCGATCATCCCTATAACACAAATGTGGTTGTAATTTTTCATATAACTATTATAAGTTCGTTTTATCCTACAACGCTTATTGTTATGTTTTGTTTAAGGTTTAATATGCCTAATTATCTAGGTCTTAAGTTTTTTTACAATTATTCTAGGTTTGGGGTTAGGTTCGGGTTCGGTTTTGGTTTCCGCATCGATTCCTAAATTAGGTTCTAGTTCAATTTCTAAGTATTGTTTTATACTCGAACCCTAGAAATTCGTTTCAAATTATAATGTGAAATTAATCACATTACTTCCCGATCTCCAAAATACCATCATTACCTCTAATTAGTATTTTATTTCACCCGATACACTTAAATTCTTATTAGTGTACCGAATTTTCTCATGATTTGAGAAATTGTTACGTTTTTCATATAATTATATAAATTTAAGTTTTCTATCAATTTTATTATATATCCCTATTATTTATATAATATCAATTTTTATCCTAATATTTTCTATTTATTATATTTCCAATAATTATGTATTGTGTACCATTACTTATTATGTACATAATACACATTTAATATTTTTATCACTCTAATTACTATCTCCCAACATCAATTATCATTTCAAAATATCTAAATTCATCCTAAATCAGATTTTACTACTAATTACCCTAATTTACAAAATTAACTTAAAATTTACTATATTTCCCTATTACTCATTTACTACATAATTAACTTAATAATTACATCTAACGCCCTAAATGCTACAAGTATCATACTCCATCAGATTTCAACATCCTAAAACATATAATTATTCACTAAATCAGTAATTAACCATTTAATTACTTAATTAACCCTAAATTACCCATTTTATACCTCATTTTAAGGCCTAAAAATTATCTAAAATTTAAAAAAATTAAAATTTAAAAATAGGCTTCATAGCACTATTCTATATTATTTAAGTAGTCTACACAAAAATTTTGGGTTCAAAACTACACTCTTAAGGTCATTTATTTCTAAACCGAAACATGCTCGGTTTTGCACAATTTCTTAAGGACCATATATTACGGGACATATTTTCATCAAAATAATATTTTTTTCTAAAAACTATATACAAAAATATTCCAGAATAACAAAATTCATAATTTTCTGAGAATATTTACTATTTTTTACAAAATTACATAAAATCGGGTTGGAAATCGGACTCACCGGTCTGCGTAGCTCCGGCTACTGCCGGCCACCGTGGCCTTATCAGCCAGTTTGGGCGTTGCCACCACCATATGGTGGTGGTGGCCGTGCACTTCTAGCTGCTCGTCTGGTGTGGGTTCCCATTTATGGCCCTAATTGCACAGTTTTCCTTTCTTTCTTTTTTTTTTTCTAGTTTTTCTCTTGAATTTTCAAAGCTCTCTATTTTTCTCTGATTTCTAACTGTCCAAATGAGTTTGTAAATTTTTCTTGCTATTTATAGAGCTTTAAGGAAATTATTATGCATTAAATTGGACAAGACATTGTCCAAATCCCTTAATTTTTGGCTTTTGTATTGCTTTAATTTAATTGGCTAATTTTTTTCTTATTTTTCCCAATTGCCACGACCCAATTCTGGATCATTCCTGATTTTTCTTGATTTTTTCTTAATTAATTATGAATTTTCTTTAAGTATTTAGTATTATTTTAATACATTTTGCATATTTTAAGTAATTACGCGTATTTATACCTACATGTAAATTCATATATAGTCCATATAAATATTCCTAAATATTATTTAGGTTATTTTATAATTTTTAATATATATATAATTTATCTCTAGCGATTCGTTAATTATCGGAATGCATTTTACGCATTTTCGATAAATAACGAGTTATATATTTAAAATTTGGAATTTTTATAGTCTTTTATTTTATTGCTTATTTTCTTAAATTCAAACTTATGGGATTATTTTTACTAATATTTCTAGCTTTACTTTATAATTTAGGTTCGATCGAGTCTTTCAACTGATCGAAACCTCGAATGATTAGTTGTGGGGCTTACAGTTTATAGGTCTATTACTTAGTTATCTTACTTATTTTATTCAGTTTTATCTTAGATCTTTAGTCGCACGTAACATTTTCATTTTATCTCCGATATTTACAAGCTTATAGTCATTTTTCATCATTTTGGGATGCATGTTCATACGGTGATATCCGTTTTGGACGTTAAGACCTATGTTTTATAATATGGACTAAATTTATTGAAACTTTAACTATTAAAACTTAAATATTCTTATTGCTTATGCTTATATCCTATTTTAATACTTAATGATTTAATTAGTCATTAGATTCTTATACTTAAATGATTTAACATTGTATTTACTAATTTATGTGCTTAATTGAGTCTAATTCAATTTAAGATGCATATTAGGGGCTTATAATTATTTTAGCCCATATATGTACATGTATATATATATGTATATTATTATTTTATTATGTTATCTTATATTTTATTAATTTATATATTTATGTCATGCTTATATCATCACTTCTATATACTTTATACTTATACTCTTATGCATTCTATACATAGGTTATGTTTATACTTATACTTCTAATATACTTGTATGTATACTTATATACTTGTACATATACTGTATCTATACTTGTACATATACCTATATATACATACGGTGTTATACATATTTTTCGTATGCCTTGTCTAATCTCTTAATAAATCTTCATGTAATCCATATTTTTGCACCTTATAGGCTTATTTAGCAAATTATATGTCATGACCCTAAAGGGGGCCTGTAGGATTGCCTAAAATTTTCATATCATGTGTGTACCCATAATTTAAAAATCATCTTGCAAGTCAAAGATTGCAAGATTCTAAACAATTAGTCACTAAAGCTTTTGTTTATTTATTTATTTAACTTACGACCACATATATGTGACTATAGATATCCGACAAGCTACAATCCAATAGAACCGTAGAGAATCGGTATCCCCTATCAAACAATAAGATTAGGTAATAAAGTTCTAAAACTCAAACTTACTAAAGTCACAAAATTCAAATGTAGTATATAATAATTCAAATGAACCATATAATCTATCCTCAAAGTCTAACTTCTATGCATCTCAACGTTGGCACTCATCCTTCAGTTTTTAACCCATGCCCAATCATCTAACAACCTGCAAGAGAAAACTATTGAGGAGTAAGCTACAAAAGCTTAGTGAGTTAACCCTCGTACTATACTAGCAAACAAGTTATCAAATAGTTTATTACCAAATATATGAATGCATGAACAAGCAGTATGCCAAACAATATATATGCAGTTGACCGATACTACATATAACATCGGAATTTAACACCCTTCGAAATAAGGGTTAGAGATACATCGGCACCAATCACAACCGGACTCTAACATCTAGGTTTTTACCCTCATATCATTATATAGGAATTCCCTGTTTTATAGAATAGGTTTCTATTTCCATCAGTCAATAGTATACAAATATCCAGGTCTAGCGATGAACGAGCTCACGCAGTCCACGCTTACGCCCTACAACGGTGGTCTCTAGACGCGACCCCCAACCACCCACGATTAACGTCTCCGACGCCAATAAAACCTATGAGCCAAGGGTAGGGTCTTATTGTACCAATACTCCTACACTGTTCTAATAAAATCATGTAGGAATCCATCCCTCCAAGGCTCCTCATTACTAACCGCGTGAAGTGATGGCCGAAACATTATATGCAATGTTTGTGCTTTATGCATGAACCGTTTAATTTTTAGTTAAGTTGAATATGATTAAATCAATTTATGAGGTGATCAAATAATATCAACAAATCATTCAAATAATGCAACAATCAATTATATAATCACCTTTAACAGTATTTTGCACAGTAATCAATCAATATCAGTTGCATGCATAACCTGAAACCCCATGCATCAAGTTATTAATATTTAATTCATATGCACTAACTACAAGCACAAAATAATTATAGAGTCATCGGGAGTACTCACTTGGTCATAAATGATGTTAGGGATTGTATTAGTTCAAAGGTAAGTCGATTTCGATCTCAAAATCACCTAACATTAGGGAAATATGGAAAGTAATAAGTTTAGGGATTTAAAAATCTAAACCAACATGCTAAACCGTATTGTTTACTTAAATCGGTTATTGACTTACGTGAAATTATCGATTCGAGTTTTTATCGAATCGCGTATAACTTTTTCGTTTTAGCTCGGATCGCTATAAACTTATAATCCATTTTGATCATTTTCGAGCGTATTTTCTCGTAACGAGGTCCGTTTTGGACGTTGCGACTCATAACGTAAATTGTGATATAAAAATATCACAAAAATTATTATTGAAGTTTAAAAATTATAAAATATTGATTTTCATTTTTTCTTAACATATTTATGATTTAATAATTATTTAAATCATATATTCAACCTTTTTATTATTTTGATTGTATTTTTCTATTTTTGAGATTTTTAACTTTATTATGATTATTATTATTATTATTACCTTTATTATTTTT
>JAMXBB010000385.1:2500-11448 GCA_024138015.1 Lumnitzera littorea | reverse complement strand
TATATTTGTATATTTTGATGTTTTCTAAGTAGATTATCTTGAGTCACGCATACATTACCTCGCCTTGGGATAAGCTACAAAAACGACTATTTTGAAAACTAGTCAATGATGACCCTCCACGGATTCTCCTATATAAGCGGCGGCTAACGTTGCAAAAATAAGAGCTTGAATACCACTTGTAAATAATCCAAGGAACATAACAGGTATAGGAACCACTGAAGGTACTAAAGAAACAAGAACAACAACTACTAATTCATCCGCTAATATATTTCCGAAAAGTCGAAAACTAAGTGATAAGGGTTTTGTGAAATCTTCTAAGATATTAATAGGTAAAAGGATTGGAGTTGGTTGAATGTATTTACTGAAATAACCTAATCCTTTTTTGCTAAGACCCGCATAGAAATAGGCTACTGATGTGAGTAAAGCTAAAGCAACAGTAGTATTTATATCATTCGTGGGTGCGGCTAACTCCCCATGAGGTAACTCTATGAGTTTCCATGGTAAAAGAGCCCCTGACCAATTCGAAACAAAAATAAATAGGAACATAGTTCCAATAAAAGGAACCCACGGACCATGTTCTTCTCCAATCTGGGTTTTGCTAACGTCGCGAATGAATTCAAGGACATATTCGAAGAAATTCTGACCCCCATTCGGAATGGTTTGTGGATTACGAACAGCTATACTAGCGAAACCTAATAGGATAGCAATTACAACCCAAGAAGTAATAAGTACTTGGCCGTGGACTTGAAAACCTGCTATTTGCCAATAGAAATGTTGGCCTACTTCCACACCCGATATATCGTATAAGCCTTTTAGCGTGCTGGCGGAACATGATAAAACATTCATATTGCCCTCTGAGAGAAATAGAACTTTAAAGGAAATTATTTTGATTCAACCATCTCTTTTTCAACTTGCTTAGTTAAATTTTCTATTTTTGGTAATAACTAGAACTAGTCAAAAAATATATCTATTAATTTTTATCTCTTTTATGAGATTCAAGAGCAGTAACCAATTCCATAAATTTATGGAGTTCAAAAAAAAAAATGGATTTATCTTATTATTAATCAAAGATTTCCTGTATAGCTAGAACGACCCTCGCCAATTGCGAATACTAATTTATTAAGAATAAATCGGATTGACGCTATAGCATCATCATTTGCTGGAATCGAAATATCGGCAAGATCCGGGTCACAATTTGTATCGATTAAACAAATTGTTGGAATTCCCAAAGTGATACATTCTCGAAGAGCCGTATATTCTTCTTGCTGATCAACAATAACTACAATATCAGGTAACCCCGTCATATATTTAATCCCGCCCAGATATGTTTGCAAGTGAGATAATTGTCTCTTCAACATAGCTGCGTCTCTTTTCGGAAGATGATTGAGTCTCCCCGTCTTTTGTTCCGTTCTCAAGTCCCTGAACTTATGAAGTCTCGTTTCTGTAGTGGACCAATTCGTTAACATACCACCAAGCCACTTTTTATTAACATAATGACACCGAGCCTTTATTGCAGCCCGTACTACTGAATCAGCTGCTTTATTTTTTGTACCAACAATTAAAAATTGTTTGCCCATACTTGCTGCTTCAAAAGCCAAATCACAAGCTTGTGATAAAAAACGAGCAGTTTTAGTAAGATTTGTAATATGAATACCTTTATGCTTTGCAGAAATATAAGGTGCCATTCTAGGATTCCATTTCCTAGTACCATGACCAAAATGAACGCCTGCTTCCATCATTTCTTCCAAATTGATGTTCCAATATCTTCTTGTCATTTCTCCTCACATTTCCTTTTTTTTTTTTTGAAAAAAAAAAAGCGACGAGGTGCCCTGAACTAAATAATTGTTCCGATGGAACCTTTTCTTCTACCGCCGGAGATTGACCGTGTCGATACACAATCCAAACCGCTAACCTCTACTTGGTCTTATCTTTATTTCCATTACCCCCATCAAATGACCATAGAGAATTTTTATTAATATTAAATAAAAATATGAATCCACTTTTAGGAATCATTAAATCCTTTAAATAATTGTTCTCGTGTATCATGGAAATTCTTTGAAATGCAAGAATCAAATAATTCTCTATAGTGGAAGAAAATATCTCTGATTTCCCCCTCGAAAAAATTCTTCTTTTTAGTTTCCAAAGGAATGTTCTTATCTTGACTTGAACGGTGCACTAATCCTTTAAATCCGGTACCAACGGGTATCGTCCCTCCTATAACAACGTTCTCTTTTAGGCCTTTCAACCAATCGATACGGCCCCGGAGAGCGGCTTTGGCTAAAACTCGAGCAGTTTCTTGAAAACTCGCTTCGGATATGAAACTTTGAGTATTCAAAGATGCTTTTGTTATTCCCAATAGGATGGCCCGGTAATAGATCGATTCTTCCAAAGCGCGCCCCGTTCGTTCCGCTCGTAACAATCCAATTAGTTCTCCAGGTAAAAAAACATTAGACATTCCATCCTCTGAAACCAACACTTTTGATGTTATTTGGCGTACAATAATTTCTATGTGCCTATTATGGATTTGGACCCCCTGGGATCTATAAACCTTTTGGATCTTATTAACCAAAGAGATACGACTTTGCACTATAGTTAGCTCAGCACCAATCAAAAATCCCCAAGGAATTCCAAGAATTCTTGTTATATGCTCGTTCCAACCCTCAACTCTTTTTTCTAGGTTCATCGATATTGAATCAATTGAACGCACTTCTAACACTTGTTCCACTTTTGGAAGACCCTGCGTTATATCACCGGATCTCGACTTTTCATAGATAAACGTAACTAATGTATCTCCTTCGTAAAGGAGTTCTCCATAATGACCATGAACAGTTGCTCCTGGAGTGGCCAAATAAGGCTTAGCCGATCTTATTACTACAGAATCGACTTGAACAATCAAAACTTGACCCGATTTTAATTTTAGGTGGGGTCCATATTTGGCTATACGTACATTTTCACAAATAAACTGTCCAAGACTAATTATTGTGGAACTTTCTTCCCAATTATTAGAATAATAATTATTCTGGAGAAAATACCAATTCAAATTGAATGAATTCAAAAAGATGTTACTGCCTGGATCGGGATTATAAATCCCCCCATTTTCATCCATTAAATAATATTTAATTATTTGAAAAGTCTGTTTTAAATTTTCAAGTTGCAAATATTTAGTTATCAAGATCGGATTATGAGTTATTAAATAGTAAAATGAATAAAAACTCAAAATTGGAAGGCCTGTTCCTAAAGGGCCAATCGAATTCTTAATTTTAATTATCGGATTTTTGTTAATTGATTCTTTTATCACACTGTGATATTTGACATCGTTGAATGGACCCATTCGAAAACAATTAGATGATGACAAAATTCTCAAAGAGGGACATTCCTTATTGGAATTTAACAACGTGCGAATAGTTCCTTGATTTTGGCTAAGTGATTTTTGAATCTTTGTCTTGGAATAAAAGGAATAAAAGGGATTGATATTGGTGTGATCCGACACATTATCAGAGCTCAATCCTGAGGATGACGGATCATTTCTTTTTCTGAGATACGAAATATGGGATTTTACTAAGTCGATTCTGAGAAAATCTCGAATCAGGCCATTTGTACTTACTTCAACAAAGGAAGCGTGGGCCTCTTTGATATAAGAACTTTTTTTGTCTTGGTCCCAATTCAAAATTAAACAAGTCCGCACTAATTGAATACTTGTGTCATAACTTCCCCGAATCAGTTTGCCATTTCCGTAAACAATATAATTGATAACTCGAAGTTGCATATTATCCCTTTCTTGGAACAGATCTGGGGGGAAGAGTGTTGCTAAATTTATACCGTTCGACATTTCATATGTCACTACGGGTCGAACTAACACAAAATACTTTTTTTTAGTAGGTGTGACCCGTTGAACATAGATCCAATTTTTCAATTTTTTGGATTCCGTAGAATTTGTTTTTCCTGTTCCTGGTGGTATTAAGATGCCACTGTGTCGGGATATCTTATCGGTTTCTCCAGGAAAATGGATATCTCCAGAAAAGATTTTAAGTTCAATCCTTTTTTTTTTTCTCTCCACTCGGACTAATCCGCCGACTCGGCTTCTTGTATTTAAAGTAATTCGTGTATCTACTCGAATGAGACTATTGTTGCGTACCATTATCGAAGAAGATTCAGGTAAAATATGGACTTCTTCGGGAATGAAAAAAAATGGATCTATTTTCATTGGATATTTTGCATTAAATTCTTTGATTCCTCGATACTCAATCAAAGCCTCTGTTTTAACGATTGAATGCACCCCTATGGTTCCATATTTAGTAATTCCCGAAGTGTTTCTTCTGTATCGAGGATCATCGAAATAAGCAAGAAGACTACTTCTACGGAAAATACCATTTATAGGTAGTTCCATCGAGATACCTGAATTAGGTATTAGTGCTTTCTCTCGTTCTTGAATCGATTGGAATGGAATAAGAAATCTATTTCTTCGCCGTTTTGCCAATAAATCAGAATTCTCGTGTAGAATAGCAGGATATATGAGATTCCACTGCCCAGTACATATGATTCGATTAAGTTCTGAATAATCAGGAATCCTATCTTCTTTTTTTTTACCCGAAAAATGAGAACTAAATACTTTGTATCTGATTTGATCATTATTCACTGAGAGACTCGAAAGAGATCTTCGTTCGACATAAGGAGAACGAAGATTCATTTGATCTTGATCCTTGTGGAGTGAAAAAGGGATTCCACTGAAAATGCACGAACCCCCTGATAATATCCATAAATGACTTGTTTTTGGTAAAAGATGAACATTACCATATGTAAATTCGGGTGCATGGTACACATCAGTACTCCAGTGCATTTCTCCCTCTGAGTCCGAATAAATATGTTTTCGAACCCTTTCTTTAAAATTGAAAGTGTATGTTCCCGCGCGAATCTCAGCAATTACTTGTTCGGATTCTACATATTGATTATTTTGAACCAAAAGAAAGCTTTTTGGTGGAATAGTGACGTTATGTAGAATATCCTCACTCTCAATAGTTACATACAAGTCTAGAGAACATAGAAAGGCAGGATGACCATGACGCGTACGTATGGGATGAACCAAATCCTCATTGAATTTTATTTTTCCGTTAGAGGGGGCTCGTACATGTTCTGCAGTACCACCTGTGAATACTCCGCCGGTATGAAAAGTTCTTAATGTTAGTTGAGTCCCTGGTTCTCCAATAGATTGACCCGCAATAATACCTACAGCTTCTCCCAATTCGACCAGGTCGCCATGAGTAGGACTCCTACCATAACATAATCGACAAATCCAAGATGTACTCCTACAAGTAAAGGGGTTTCGAATAGGTATTGGTTGTGTTCGAAAGGTTATGAATCGATTGACAAGTCCAATTCCAATATCTTGATTTCGAATAGCAATACATCGCGCACCCAGATATATATCGTCTGCTAATATACGACCAATTAATGTTTGAATCAAAATCCTTTCCGGTATCATCCCATTTCGAGGACTCACAAAAACCCCTTGGATGGTTCCACAATCTGTTCTACGTACAACAATGTGTTGAACTACTTCAACAAGTCTGCGCGTAAGATATCCAGCATCTGATGTTCGTACAGCAGTATCCACAACTCCTTTGCGGGCTCCGTAGCAAGAAATGATATATTCTGTTAAAGACAGTCCTTCGCGTAAATTGCTTTGAATGGGTAAATCAATCATTTGTCCTTGAGGATCCGACATTAATCCTCTCATACCTACTAATTGGTGTACTTGAGATGCATTTCCTCTGGCTCCCGAAAAAGACATTATATGAACTGGATTAAAGGGGTCGGTCATCCTAAAATTAGGATTCATTTCTTGTCGTAAATATTCACTTGTAGCATACCATACCTCAATGGATTGGCGTAATTTTTCGACTGCGTGTACATTCCCATAATGATGGTGTTTTTCTAAAATCAAACTTTGTTGTTCAGCATCTTGTACTAAACATCTCTTAGAAGGTATCGTTAAAAGATCATCAATCCCTAATGAAATGGATGTAGCAGTGGCTTGCTGGAAACCCAGAGTCTTTACTTGATCCAGAATGTGTGATGTATATGCCATTCCGAAGTGATCTATTAATCTGCTAATAAGTCTTTTAATGGCAGTTCCATCTATTACTTTATTGTGAAAGACTAGATTGACTCGTTCTGCCATAAGTACCTCCATTTTCTGCTGAGTGGAATTCGACAATGAGTTGAGTCAATGATTAGAAAACTTCCTTTTCTCGATTTTAATTCACATAGAAATCCAGGAACTGTGGTTCCGGTTAAATTGGAGAGACCGGACTTTACACCGGTGTCATAGAATTACTTAACTTAGATACCATATGGTTAGGTACCATATGAGCAGGCTCGACAAAACCCTTGTATAGCTTCTTCGATTTCTCGAAAAAGAGAAATATGACCGACAGTTGTTCGAATGTATATACAAAGAATTTCTTTTTTTACACTTCTTACTATTAGATAGTGCCCATAAATCTCATGATAGGTACCCAAAGATTCATAGTGAACCTCGATGGGGACTTCTCTTGAAGCAATAACGCGTTCATCGAGTCGCCACCGGAGCCACAAAGGACTATCTAAATTGATTCTTTTCTGTCGATAAGCCCCAATTGCATCGTAGGAATTACAAAAAAAAGGTTCTTTTTTTTTCCTATACTTATATTTATTGTCATAAATTCTTTCATTTTGATAGTTTCTGCGATTACATGGATTATACCTATTCGTACAAATACCTCGGCGATTCCCACTCGTTAATACATATAGACCAACCAGCATATCTTGGGTTGGCACGGAAATGGGATCCCCAATAGCGGGAGACAGAAGATTCATATGAGAAAACATAAGTAAACGAGCCTCCGCTTGAGCCTCCAAAGATAAAGGTACATGAACAGCCATTTGATCCCCATCAAAGTCTGCATTGAATCCCTTACAAACTAATGGATGTAAACAAATAGCACGTCCTTCCACTAAAATGGGTTGGAATGCCTGTATGCCTAATCTATGCAAAGTAGGCGCTCTATTCAGCAATACGGGATGTCCCTGCATAACTTCCTGCAGTATTTCCCATACAATCGGCTCTTTTTCCCGAATTTTACTCTTAGCAACTCCTATGTTCGAAGCAAGATGTTGTCTAATTAGCCCACGAATTAAAAATGTTTGGAAAAGCTCTATTGCTATTTCCCGAGGCAATCCACATCGATGTAATGGAAGTGAGGGTCCTACGACAATGACAGAACGACCCGAATAATCGACCCGTTTGCCAAGTAGAGTCTCACGAAACCTTCCCTCTTTGCCTTCAATTACATCGGAAAACGACTTATAAACCTTATTATGACCATCCCTCATCGGTTGTCCGCGGATTCCATTATCAAGAAGTGTATCCACGGCCTCTTGCACCAATTTCTCTTGACACATTACTAATTCCCCCGGTGTAGATCGACTTGTTGTTAAGAGATCGGTAAGGGTATTGTTCCGATAGATAACTCTTCTATAGAGTTCATTAATATCCGAGCTCATTAGCTTACCTCCATCTATCTGAATGATGGGTCGTAGTTCGGGAGGAAGAACTGGTAGTAGACATAAAACCATCCATTCTGGTTCTATATTTGTTCGAATAAAATGCTTAGCTAATTCCATGCGTCTAACCAAAAAATCCTTTCTTCTTCCAATTTTGCGATCTTCCCATTCATTACCTGTGGGTCTTTCTTCCCCTAATTCCTTCCATTCTATCAATGAATAATCTATAATAATTCGCAAATCTAAATCGGCTAATTGTTCTCGGATAGCACCCGCTCCGGTAGAAATTTCTCGATTTCGAAATGTATCGAAGCCTTGAGTAGTAAAAAAAAGTGGGATGCTGTATTTCCAGGATTGGATTTCATATTCGAATAACCCTCGTAATCGTAAGAAAGTAGGTTTTTTAGCTACAGGCCTAGCAAAAGAAAAATTGGGATAGGATCCTATAGGATCTCCCCCCTTCAAAATCGGACGTGAAAGTTTCCTTTCATCCGGCTCAAGTAGTTACACCAAATAAAAAAGGAGTTTTCGCTTTCAAATTCTCGAAAAACCCCAAACAAAGATCTACTCTTTACTCAAGTTAGCAGTGAAGACCAAGCACCATTTTATTGATTCATTCTTATTTTTTCGATTTTTTTTTTTGAATTCTTTATTCAATTCGAAATTCCTACATAAATGAAATGCGAAATTCTTGAGTAGTCTACTTCCCTTTGAACAATGAATCCCCTTAAGGGTTGTAATTCATAAGGGATTTACTTGTCTATCTATCCTTCCATTCGATCTTTTAGGTCCTGACATCACCTCGACGGTTATGCTACGATGTACTTAAAGCCTATATGCGATGGATAGACTTCAGCAACCATGACATATTTGCTTACTTGAACAGAAACAAAATAGCATTTCCTTCTAAAAAACAAGAAAGAAGTTTTTTTTTCACGAGGTACAACTAAAAAGTCCTATTTATTTGTTACTGAATCGACCATAGACCAATCCCCCTTCCTTTTATTTTGGAATATTTTATACACCCATAATTCTGAGCTTCATCTTACTCCTTTCAAGAAACATGTCAGATCCGGGGCATCCCGATTCGATTGAATGGGATGACAGTTTCTCATTTCGAATCTGTAAAATCAGAATTTCGATCAAATCACACATCGCAATATACTAGGCCTTCTAATTCTTTAAGAGGTTTATCTAAAAGGTTCGCGATATAACTAGGAAGACGTTTCAAATACCACACATGGGTTACTGGACATGCCAGTTTGATGTATCCCATTTGGTATCTTCGTATCCGAGAATCCACAAATTCGACTCCGCATTGTTCACAAGATTTCGGGTCTTCTTTTTCATCTCCGATTACTCGATAATTTCCACAAGCACAAATTCCACTTTTTATAGGACCAAAA
>JAMXBB010000384.1:0-11451 GCA_024138015.1 Lumnitzera littorea | reverse complement strand
ATCAATATGTAGTTCACGTGTACATATATATATGTATATACCTATAGTTATTTTGTAAAAATACTTAATACCTATTATATGTAATCTAAAAAAATACATACTACATACTCCTACCGTATATTATACCTACGTACATACATATATACATACATATATATTTCAATTTAAGTACTTATGCATACATACATGTAATAGTAATGTTATATTTACAAAAATAAAATACAAATACTACATATATACATGTACATACTATATAATATATATCTATACTTGCAAAATAATTTTACTTACTTATTACTTTTAATTTTTTTCTTCTTCTTTTCTTCTTTCTTCTTTACATTTTTAGTTTTCCAGGATTTTTTTTTTCCTCTTCTTTTGGTTTTGGTTTTGTTTTGCAATTTGGTTTCCAGATTTTTGTTGCTTCTTTTATTCCACGTTATTAGCAATTTTGGAGAAAGTAATAAAATAAACAAAATCCTATCTTAATCTATAAATTTATTAAGGTAAGACAATGTAATCATTTCCAAATTTTTTTCTTTTTATAAAATCAACACTTAGCAATTTAAATTTCATCACGTGGGCTGTTGCTTTGATTTTTTTTTTTTTTTGTTTTGGTTCTAAAACACGTAGCAAGGAGAAAAGAAGAAAAGAAAGAGAAAAAGAAAAAGGAAGAAAATAAAAATTAATAATAAATATATGTAATTTTTCTAAACATATAAATTATAGCAATACTCATCATAAATTAATTTTGAAATTTTTGTGAAAATTTATCAATTTAATTGGTACCCATTACAATTATAATTTTTATAAATTATTGTAGCGATTTTGTTAAAATTTTATGCAAATAAGCGATTTAATTGATAACTATAATCAACTATGATTATATCACTATTGAGTAATATTTAACTATTTTATAGGTTTTATGGTTTTAAACAAATTTAGGTTCAATTTTGATTAATGGTACATAAATCAGTTTTAGGATGTTAGTACGCTATTTAGGGTTTCGATCAATTCCTAGGCTTTTATTATCGGTGTTATATTTGATTTATTAAATTTCATAATCTTTTATTGTTACTAGCCTTATTGACTTATTATACAGTTTAAGACACTTGGATTTGAATTAGGATTCAAACTATTGATTTTCTAGGGTTTACATTTTTGTTTTTGTTGATGGTATTTATGTTGAACTCTATTGGGAGTATTGTTGATGTACATATTTTATTTAAATGCCAATCTTGCATTTATGTGGCATACAAATATTTCATCAATACATCATATAGTGACTTTCATTACGTACCAATTATAATCTTACATTCTTAATTGTTATATTGGAAATACTTATTTAATAATTAATAAATATTGTAGTTATTAAATCCAAGGAATATTGTTATAACTTATTAAATTGTGATAGTGGTGATTTAATTAACATTATTATATTATAATATGTGTTGCCTTAGATTTTTTGCCTAGGAAGTCTCTAGGCCTCCTAGGGTGAAATGAGCCATATTTAGGACGTTTGAGTGGTCATAGAGCTTCCTATAAAATAGAGAGGGGGTGAATCATTGCACCTAAGGATTATCTAGCATGACTATTCCAATACTTAAGTTAGTAAGAGTGAGAAAAGAGCTTAAACAAAATAAGGAGAGTACAAGAGTGCGTAGATCTTTCTATTACCTAAACTTAGATCATGGGTGTCGAGCTCTATTTCGATTTTCTTAATTTAACCTATATTAAGCTTAGCCCGCTTAATATAAATTACTTGACATTAAATTAAGAAAATATTTTTTAAAATTTTAACAAAATTGGAGTTGCTAACTAGTTCAATTAGTAAAAAATAAAATTAGAGTTTTTAGAAGAGAAAACTTTAATTTAACCACTAATCTATGGATTTTCTAAGAAAACGACTTTTAGAAAAAATAAACTAGAGAAAACCGAGTTTGGGAGCTAACCTATTAAGACTAAGTCACTGTATAAAAACTAAAAGAAAAAATTAATGGGCTTTTATTTTTATAATTTTCTAAAAATACTAAAGACATACCTAAATAAACAAAAGATAACTAAATCGATTTTTTATTATTTTTTATTACTAATTTCTAAGAAAAAGGGAAAGAATTTTTTTTTTCTATGCAGTTGCCGCGAAGGTGCCTACATACCTACTAGTCGAGATCAAACCGGTTATAGTTCTCTTCTTATAAAATTTTTAGTGGGTATATTCTTTTTATTTCAAAAAACGAGCCAGGTTTATGTTTTTTAACAATTTATTATTTTTTTTAAGAAAAGCCTAAGAAATCTCATCTTTCTGAATTAAAGAAAACCCTGACTAACTAACTAAATCTTTTTGAAAAAATTAATTAAGATTTTGTTTATTTTTAAAAACACTATGTATTGAAAAATATCTTTTCTAAATTGTAACTGTAAAATCAACTAAGTACGATCTAGATACGTATTTTCATATGTATCACTTTTAAATCTCAATCGCAAGATGTGTTGAAGACACAATCTAGATATGTATTTCTTTTAAATCTCAATCGCAAGATACATTAAAGATACATATCTTTATATGTATCTCTTTTAAATTTCAATCGTAAGATACGTTGAAAATATGATGTAGATACGTATCTTTTTCTTAAATCTCAACTATAAGATACGTATCTCAATACGTTCTAGATATGTTTATTTAATAAAAAAACATGATTTTACTAAAAATACAACTAAATTTTATTAAAAATTGGAATTATCTAAACAAATCATGCAACATGAAAATAATTAAAAAAAAATACTTGCACTTAAAACAAAAATAAATTAGTAAAAATAATCAAACTAACTAATAAAATAACACAAATAATTTTTACCGAATTGAGTCATGCGTGATCGTACATCATGATCGTTTGAGTGTCATGGCTATTATGGATAGTGCGAACTTTGCATTTGTGACTGTATAATTTAGCGTATGTATAGCTAAGTAATTGATGTTGTTGTTGGTGTTGGGATTGAGGACATGCTAGTTGTTGTTCGTTGGAGATGTGCATGGGGGTTGTACAATTGGACGTGAGTATGTTGTGTCATGGATTGCGTGGGCATAGCAACGGTGGACTTATGATTCAGTTAGTAGATTGTGTGGTACTGTTTGGCTATGTGCTTCAAGGACTACTGTGGTGGGCTTCAGCTTGTGTTCATCAAGGGTCTGTCCAATTGGATGTGTTTAGGCGTCAGGAGGGCTGTTGGTCAAGACCAAGCTCAATTTGGTTCAAGATTGAAAGGGAGAGGGAACATGTCATGGAGTGTGTTAGTTGCTATTGTGGTGCTTGGATTTGAGGACATGCGATTGAATTTGTTGAAATTGGTCAATGGATGTGTATTGTTGTGGCTTCTATTCGGCTTTGTGGTCAACGTAGAGTGCAAGGATGTGTATTGGAATGTGTTAAGAGGTATGCAATTCGGTCAAGTGTTGGGTTGTGTTAACATGGCAATGTGGAATGACGGCTTCGGTAAGTGAATGTATTGTGGAATTGTATGATAAAAAAAAAAAAAAAAAAAACCATCCTGAATTTTACTAATAAATTCCTATTTATAAACTACGATTGAATCTTTCATATATAAGATACAGAAGATTCGATAACGATTATTTGAAGATTTAACCTAACTTCTAGAAACCTTACTTAATTTAGGCTTTCTATTTTTAGGGCTCGATCCGATCCAATTTGATTTAACCCAATAACCCACTTAATAAATCCTAAGTCTATTCTAACCTAATATAAATTAGATAAAAAATCTACTTTATATCAAACTGAACCAAAAATATTTTAATAAAGCCCAACTCTCCAATTACTAAAGAATTTATTAAATTAATCATACACAGTTATTCAATTTGACACTAAACGATCTAACTCGACACAATTCGATTCTACTTGACTTGATTCGATACGATTGGACCCAACTTGACTCAATACGATATGACTTGACTCTCTCTTTTCTTATTTTTTCCTTTAATTTTCGTTTTTTTATATTTTATAATTTGTTATTTCTTTTTTTTTTTATTTATTAACCTGGCTCAACTAATGAAAAATGAAAAAAATAGCAAAAATGAGGTGTCTGCAATTGGCTCAGATTTTTTTACTTATCTTTTAAGGACTTAAACAAAGGCCTTTATAGCACATGCCTTTATCCCTATGGCCATAGGATTTGGATGACTTAATAAGGCTCCTTGATATTAGTAGAGAAAATGATTGCTCTTAGGCTTTTGACTATCTCATCCTTCTTAATGGTATATGGTGCAATATGATTTGCTATGCTTAGTTAGTATAGGTTAAGCCATTAGGTGTCACATTACACAAATGTGGGTAAAGAGTGGCTAGATGAGGAGTCATTCCCTAAAACTCATGCACTTATTTAAGGTTCACTACCATGTTAGCTCTATGATTAAGGTAGTGCAATTTATAGGTCCTAAGTCAAGCTAAGTGAGGGATTAGGTAGGAGGGAGCCAGTTATGTAGTGAAGTGACGTGGCTTTCGATTAGCTTTGGTCCCAGTTATCCTAGCCTAGCCAATGGCCAATCGTATAGATGGTAGCTGCATGATCATGTAGAATAGGCTTGCTCTTGGTTCTCGCCTGCTAAGGAAGTGTTCTTAAGTTACCTTAGTTTTGGGTTTTAGGCTATTGGGTCATTTCCAGTAGCTAGTATCAACAATATGTATTAATTTTTTTATAATATTGAGTTAATAATATTATGATCATTATATATTAAGATAAACTATTATTGTTTGTAATAAAAATATTTAATTTTTTTATTTTTAGCAAATCTATAGCTTTTAATTTAATATTATATATAATTCATTCAATTATATGAATTCAATAATTTTTTCAAATTGTACTTTTAAATAATATAAAAATAAAATTAAATAAATATTAGATAATATTAAGGATACAAATGTCAAATTATATGCAAAAACAAAGACATGGCAAAAACTTTTGCCGAATACTATGCAAACGTAGTATAATAGGAGTGTATTGTCTTATACTCCTTGTATTAAGCTATTTAGTTCCTTTTGTCTTATTCAAATCTAACAACTAAATGCTACCTTAAGATTATAGATAATTTTAGTTAGACTCCCTATATCAGATTCCTATCCTTTTATTTGATATGCTTTTTTTTTTTTCCTTTTCTTTCTTTTAGCCTTTTAATTTGAGCAAAATGTTGTTTCATTTTTGTTGTTGTTGAATTCTGATTGGCTCATAGATCAAACTATGGAGAAGGCTTTGGGAGTAAGTTGTGATCAATGTGACCTACAAAACATAGTACACTAATGGGAGCTAAAGTTGTCTCCAATAGGGGGACTCTAACTAAAATATCCCAAGGTTTCAAGCCAATAAGATAACTTTAGGATCCAAGCCCTTAAATTCTTATAGTCAAGTAACATTATCCATTTTAGTCTAAACTTCACGAGAAGGTCAAGAAAGTTAGACAAAGTAGCTTAGCAAAGTCAATTTCTCAAAATAAAATCATAAATTTATCGATAAACTTAATATTTATGGAAAACATGAAATTCGAGCTTCGAGACATAACAAGGCCTTAGAGATATGATATTTTGACTATAAAAATAATAATATGGTATAAATTGACATTAAATGGGTATGTAAGTTCATAAAGTATACCCGATACTTGATAGATATACTGGTATATTGTTATAATAATTAACGTATAGGTTAAATATACCCTTAAATCATTATAATTATCAATATAAAATATGTGAAACATTGAAATACATTAAGCTCCATATGTGATTGTGATTGAAGGTTATAGTTGCTTATGACTGAATAACCTCAACGTAACATCATGGAATTTAAATAGTAGGATGACAATGCTTAGGTAAACTTAAAGCTTGACACTTACCAATAGATATAGCACATAATGTAATATAATTTGGACACTCACTTCCCACCAACTTATAGCATAATAAAATAGTTAGTGTTCATCTCTTTATTTCATATTTCATTGAAAGAACATAAGAATAACACTACCTAGTCATTTAAGAAGACAATATTAGATGACAAATGATACTAGATAACTATTCGCTCCTTCACCTTAGAATGTTTCCAAGAACTGCTTAACAGTAGATTAAGTAACATCCAAAAAGTTACATTTAAAGCAAATGCTAAGGGTAGTTTGAAAGATTTGAAGACCATGATCAAGTACACAAAAGTAAGTAAAATCATTTTTACATTATCAACACTTATATAATTTTGCTTCTCAAGTTATAATTCAAAACTTTCATGTTGTATGTGAGTATTTGATTATAATTATTGTGGTAAAAATTGAAGCTATTGTTTGTATTATTTATGATATATATGACATAAGATTATTCAAAGAGACACTAACTAATTAATTTAATATTTTGAAAGATTCTAAAACTTGACTAATTAGAACAACATAAAAAATAAAAGTAAATAGAGTCATTTAGAGTGTAATATTCTATATTATCTATAGTATAATAAAGCATATCTATACATATGCCGACCACTTAAGCTAAGCATGCCATTGTTTATAATTTCAATGTGATGCAAATGAAAGTAGCAAGTTTAGGCATTGATGCCCAAACAACACTAAGTTCCCATATGTATTCCATAATAAATACACATATATCTATACGGAGGCATGCATATGTAGATCTATTTCGAAAGGTTAATTGTCAAAGCATCCTTTACAAAACATACTTTGCATATGTAGTATTTAAATATATTAGACAATAATGGAATTCTATAAACTATACAATAATAGATACATATATATATGTTATTATAATAATCAATTATGACAATTTGTACCATAAACTAAATAGATAGTAACATGTTCCTCGCTTTGCAAATTCTAGAGCTTTATCATATCACATAGGAATATTATACGAAGAAAATTAAACCACGATAGACTTAGTTGAAGTAGTAGTATTAAGTAAAAATTTTTAATTTATGTAGTATTTCGGCTAATTCACAAGATGTATTAGAGGCAAATTCAGAAGACAAATCAAAAGCCAAATCAGAGGATGTCTAAGAGGACACTTCCTTAAAGAAAGACCCTAACTATTAAACCCTAGTTGTAAATAAGACTAAATAAGTTCATATCTAGCATGTACTTGACTTTGGTGCTATGTGCATCCCTCTTAGGTGACATAAGTGAAAGGGAATGCGGCCTAGGAGCATAGGCTCAAGATCAACACCAAGTCAAGGTAAGTGGATATTTCTGTTTTTGTATAAATAGACCTGTGTCTACTTGACTTGGAGTCAATTATATCGCAAATTGCAAATTGTGTGGTTGATAAATTGAATATGTGACTCTATTAAATATGCATTAATTTGGTGAAGTGTCTTCCTAGTGTATGACTGAATTATTAATGTGTTTTATTGTCTAGAATACCTAGAAACTAATTTGTCCTTTAGGGTATTCATCTAAGTGAACCCTATACAAAGGAATAAATTGTAAAGTTGAGACACATAGTTGGAATTATGATAAACGAGATGTTTATGTTGTGGAATTAGAAATTTGTACCTAATATTAGATTATTGAACTATTGGTTGCATTCATGGCATGGTACAAAAGGACCTACGGGTCAAGCTATCAAAAACTCAAATATTAGTAGGCTGGATTTTGATCATGTAGACCTGTGTTGGTTAATCTATTCTGGCCACAAAGTGTAGTTTCAACTAGATGCTAGGTTGTGACAGCTCCTTGTTGCCTTAAGTTGTTGGATACTATATCCAAATGCCTAAGCATGTCGACTAATCGGATTAGTGAATTGGAAAAACTAGGCTAGGCTAAGATATCGGTATCAATACATGTCATGTGCATGAGCATGGTACAAATTCTCTACACAAACATCTTGTCTTAATAACTCTGATTATGAAATTGAATGTTTTATAAAACCAATAATTGTAGATGTGTATTATTTTTGTGCAATGTTTTGTTTTTATCCACTTTTACTTAACTCATAGAAATTTGAGAAGATACTTGTGTATCCTTAAGTTATGAAGAGAACTGACTGGGCATTACTATCAGCTAAGAAAAAAACTTTTGAGAGCACATAAGATAAAGTTAGCTACTTTTGAAGAAGCCTTAATGTCTTTTATTCTTAGTCCCATAAAGGATTTGTACATATGTAATGAATAAAAACAAAAGTATTATGTTTTAGGTTTGGTTAAGTTTGAAGGATGTGCTCTTTTATATAAACATATGTAAGGCTAAACTCTTTTGTAGTAATTTTTTTGTTATAAATAAAAATTTTATTGAATATAAACAGGTATTCATTTGTAATGCTACATTCTATGCTATGCTAGGATGTGACAATAATGCTTAAGTCAATAGAGTGAATCGAGAATAGAGAGTTGGCTAGAAAGCTACAATAACTAGAGAGTAGTTTTAGAAGTGGAAATAGATAAAAATATTATTACATTTTCACTCATTTATGAGGAGCACTATTTAGTAAGAAGTGAAAGAACTAGATTTTAAGCATTATACTAATTTACATTTATGTAATACCTCTAAATACTAGGTGAGCGAACTTTAATAATTGAGATGCCTTTTAGAATAGTAGCTTAGGGTTCGTTGAAGCTTTAAGGTTAAGCATGCTTGGGCTAAAGTAATCCTTAGATGGGTGACCTCTTAGGAAGTTGTTGTACTAAGAGATAAATCCATGTGGCATTTCATGCCAAAATAGATAATATCTTGATGAGAGGAGTCAGAAATTCAAAAGTTAAGTGTGTTTAAGTTAAGTCAATTCTTGGATGAATAGCCTCTTAAGAAGCTATTAGACCAAGGGAAAAAGCCATGCAGTGTATGATGTCAAAGTAGAAAATACCTTGGTAGGAGGAGATCTAATTGGGTCATTACAATTTGATAAATGAAGTAAAATAAACAAACATGAATAGGATTAGATAAAATGGAATTAAGTTAACTTATTTTTTTCTTTTCTTACCAAAGTAGTTCATTTTGTTTCATAATAATTTTATTTGGAAAGTCGAACCTAACCATAAATTGTGGAACCATATCATAAATTGATGGGGGGAATTACAATAAAGGGAATCAACATTTAAAAGTAAATTCAAATAAGGAATCAACATTTTACAAAATGGTTTAAATAAGGAATTTATAACAATCAATCCATAAAATTGTTTGAATCACTTTATGAAACGTTGATCCTTTATTTAAACTTTTTCAAACTTTGATTCATTGTTTGAACCACTTTGCAAAATGTAAATCCCTTATTTAAACTTACTCTCAAACATGGATCATTCCTATTGTAATTCTCCATAAATTGATGTATCTTTTGTTTGTGCTATAGTTTTATTGTGCAACATTAGACAAGTTCTTTAAATCCATTTTTTGTTATATTTATTAGCTAAATCATAGGATGAAAGGGCCTTGAGGTACTAGTTAAAACTAAAAATTTATACTATATAACTAGTGTATAAAAACCTATTTCGTTGTATAGAATAAATGTCTTTGAAACTAAAAAAGTAACCCTATACTAGGTTCCCAAATGAAAATATTGAATTTTATTATAATTTATAATGTAAATAATTATTTTTTTAATTTTTAATAAAATTTTTTCACTCACAAGAATTCTTATATAGTACTACAAATGCCAAACGTAATACAAGAGGATCGTACTATCCCAATCTTCTTATATTGCATGAGTAAATAATATTTATATAGTTTAGTTCTACTAACCAAACACTAAATAAGATAGACACAAAAGAAATTTTTTTTGTCCAATTACTATTACAACTATGGTGGAGCAGTAGTCAAACTTGGTCCATTTCACTAGGAGACATACCACTTGATTATAATGACCAGGATTGTCAAACCTAGATTTGGTAGTTAACTTAGATGTATATAGGGGTCAAGAAAAATTAAGAAGAAAATGGGGTTCAATTGGAAGTTGAATTAGAGTTGAACTAGGGTTGAATCGGGTTGAACAATGAGGGTCAATCTAGGTTAGACAACATTAACAATAGCCTTGGCACAAAAAACATTTTAGAAAATATATTAATACATTTTATAAAATTGATAAAGAGGAAATTGAGTATGTTGATTATATTTACACCAATTTATTTATAAACTATTAACCAAATAAAGACTCAAATCTTGCAAATCCCATATTCCTATATTATCAGTCGTTTTGTAATTGTAGTATTAAACTTTCCTTCACCATGTCACTAGAATTTCTTAACCATATTTGTAAACCCTGCAAATTTAGCCATTTGAGTATAGGGTTAAGCTCAAATACTATAAATAACATTAGGAGTTGATAAGGCTGAGTAAGATAAGAAGTTTATTAAATTATAAATTTGAATATATTATAAATAATAAAAATACTAAAGAATCAATTAAAACCTAAATTACATACAAAAACTCTAAATTTGATATATGCACAAATACTTGAAATCAAACCCGAATTTAACTAAAACCTTAAAACTATAATTTTAAACTTATAAAATGAATAACTATAACTTAATAGTAATATAACCTTAGTCGATCACAATTATCATTTAAATCGCAAAATCATGTAAAACTTTTAACGAATATGTAAAAATAACTTGTAAAAATTATAATTGTAACAGGTATCAATTAAATTAATAAATTTTCATAAAATCGCAAAATTAATTTATAAATATTATTTTTATGATTATTATGTTTGGAAAAATTACATATATTGATTTTTGTTTTCCTTTTTCTTTCTTTTTCCTTCTCTTATTTTTCCTTTGTTCCATGTTGCATTCTCTAGAAACACAACAACTTACGTAAATTGTTTGTTCCTTCTAGGTGTTGAGAAATTGTGATAAAAATCAAATGCAATGATTATTGTGTCCTATCTCCATCAATGCCCTAATCTCAAATGATTTGTTTCTTATCTTCATTTATCTCATTCCTCCTACTAGGTTGCTACGTCTAGAATCCTGGAAGCTTAAAACACAAACACAAAAGTGAAAGAAAAAGAAAAACAAAGCCAATTACACACACACGTAAAACCAAAACAAAAAGGGAAAAAAAAAAAACTAAGCAATTAGAAGAAGAAGAAGAAGAAGAAAAAGAAGGCTAAGGGAGATTTATCAAATATTTCACTAAAATAATTAGGTAAGTTTATGCATTTTATTTGTACATATATATACATCATATAGTATGTATATGTATATTGAGTATTTGTTATTTTTCTTTCATTTTATTTTATGTATTACATTTATGTATGTACAAATGTATATGCATATTGTATATAGTATAAAGTACGTACATGTATATGCAATGTGTATAATATAATATAAACCATGTATTTTCTTAAGTGTATAGATGTATACGTGAATACATATACATATGTATGTATACATAGTATTTTTTCTAGATATATTATATACGTGTATATGTACATGATAATTATTTTATATGAAGTATACATGTAAATATAC
>JAMXBB010000383.1:0-11479 GCA_024138015.1 Lumnitzera littorea | reverse complement strand
TATTATTTCCATAATATACTGTCATGTTATTAAATTATTAATTATTAACATTATACATCATATTTACTATTACGTATTATATATCGTTTTGATCGTATCGAAACGTACTTTTTATTTATTAATTCACGTTTTGATTCCGGTAGAGTTACCGAAATGTGTATATTCTTGAATATGTTATAGATATAAGCTAGTTTGCTTAAGGTTATCCGATTTCAACAAAACTAGTGTCATTGAGTTCGTATAGACTTAACGACACATCTTATGAGTCCTGTTCTTAGAGATGGATTTTAACGGGTAGTTTGAATTTTTAATACAATTATACATAATTATATAAAAACGACCGTATTATGCATAATTTACAGTTTTAAATTATATTTTATCCAATTTATCCTTATATTGTAATAATATAAGTATTATTCAATTTTAATACACCTAAAGTACATCCCGATCAGAAAATATTAATAATTGTAATAAAATCTCTATTTAACCCAATTCGACCAGCGATCCTATATATAGGTTTTATTTATCTATTTTACTCATTTTAGTCTATTAATATTACAAATACATCCCGACTTGTAATTTAAGCTATTTTACTTAATAAATTTGTAGTAAATAGTTCGGATCACCTAATAATTCCCCGAAAATTTCTATGGACTTCTAAAAATATAGGGAATTCAATTATCACTCGGTTTCAAGTTTTCAACCTATTGCCTATATTTTCGTATTGACGATTTTACCCCTAAATTTGACAAATTATCCAATTATAATTCTTTTAGCATCCAATTAATTCCAATCTGACTCAATACCATTATTATTTATTATAGATCAGTACATGTCCATTTCATCAATTAATTTCATAATTTCCTATTAAATTCATAATTTCAGCCTATTTTCGGACCAATTTCAAGCCTAAAAATTCAATAAATATTAAAATCATTCAAATAAAAATTTGGGCTACGTAGAAATTACCCATATATCATACTCATCCTACACAAAAATTTTCAGCTAGAAACAACATCATATAGTATATTTATTTCACTAATATATATTCGGATGAATTACAGATTTCTTAATGAAGTATATTAAATATTACGAATTTTTCAAAAATAAAAATATCACATGAAAGCATGTCTAAAATAACCTAAGTGTAATTTTTTTCATAATTTTCTGGGCGGATTTACTATTTTTTAGAAATTATTGAAAAACAGGGCAGAAATTTGACCTTGGTGTTCTTGGGTGCTCCGGTGGCCGGCGGCGGCTGGGCGGTTGTCGGACGGCTGGCGCGGTGGGTGGACCATATGGGGTTGGCTGGGTTTCACAGCAGATCTACTCTAGGTTAGGTTTCCACACTTTCACTAATTTTTCTGTTTTTTTCTAAATTTGTTTTTTTTTCTACGATTTTTTTCTAATTTTTCTTTCTGATTTTCTCTGATTCCAAATTGCTAAAACTATCTTGTCTGATGATCTTGGCTTTTTATAGTGCTTCAAAGTCGGTTTAGGAATTTTTTCTTTAATTAATTCATATTTTCTTTTCCAATTTCTTTTTTTCTTTTTTTTTTTTATGCATGAGGTGTCCAAATATGGTAACTCCACTTTTGAATCAGCAATATATTTTTCCATCCTCCTGCCACGCCTCCTTCCAATATTATTTAATTAATTTTTCTTTTTCTTTTACTAAATAATTACTTAAATATAGATATTATATGTTAGAATTAATTATTTAATTAATATATAAGTTTATACCTTATGTAAATAACACGTGAAATATATAACTTTACTCATATAATTAAGTTTCTAGCATATCTTTTATTTTTAGGATACATTCTAAGGTTAATTTCATGAATTCAACACAATATTTATATAATTACTCAATTTAAAGTTAATTTACGAGTATAATTATTATTTGTACCGGGTATACTAAAAATTACGTGTATTTTTTTATAGTAAATTATACTACATTATCTCATTTTATAGCTCAATTAGCTTATCTCTAAGTTCTCGTTGTAATCTAAGTTCAATTTTTAGGAGTTCTGAACATTTTAGGGCTTTAGTAAATACTCCAATTTCTAAGGGCAAAATTGGGATTTCGGATCGTTATTACTAAAATCTAACTTCACTGTAATATCTCGACTAACTTTTTCATTCTAGTTGCAAAGTTTGGGCTTAATTGGATAAGTTACCCTAAAAGCCCTAAATCTGAGCTCGGTTATCTTAAGCTCAATTTTGGAAGCTTACAGATAGTGCTCAATCACTGACTGCCAGGTATAGATAATGCTCTTCCATGGGGATTAGCTTAGAGAGGATACGTAAGCTCTTTAAGAACTACTTAAGTTTGTCAAATGCAACCTCTCATTCTTTGTTCCATTTGAACTCCAATGGGTTCTTCAGTAGCTTGAAGAACTTAAAAAACTTGTCAACACTTTAGGACATAAATCAGTTGAGCACAGTAACCCTACCAATGAGTCATTATGCTTCCTTAATAGTTTAAGGGGCCTTCATGTCGTAAATGGCTTATATCTTATCTGGATTGGCCTTGATGCTGTGCTCTGTGATTATGAACCTAAGGAGCTTGCTTGAAGCTACACCAAAGGTGTACTTTTTAGGGTTGAGCTTTGTCTGATATTTGTGAAGAGTGTTAAACATGTCGTGCAAGTCTTAGATGTGGTTGGATTTTTCTTTACTCTTAACGATCATGTTAGCGATGTAAACCTCAAGTCTATAAGTTAGGAAGTAAGTCATACATTTCCTCTTGTTACGATTCAATGTGCATGACTTGGTTGTAGGAGATGTCCTTCAAGTAAAGCAATCCAAAAAGCTTTGGTTGTCTTGGGCTATGTCAACTCTTATAGGCATTGGAAACTTGACCTTCAAGCATTGTTGACTAATGCACATGTCAAACTTGTTCAGACTTAGTCTCCTTAGTATGGTGTTATATAGGACCAATGGTTAACAATAACAAAGTCTATAAGTTATGAAGTAACGTACTTGTTGTTGCCCAATCAAATGAGGAGTGTGATAAGGCCTTTGGCTGGCATCGACTTACCATTAAAGCTAGCCAAACTCTGTCTGTAAGGTTGTAGGGGGTTCTCTAATTAATCCTTCATTTGCTTATATGCATGGTAAAACAAGTTGTCTACTAAGCTTCCATTGTTGATGAATGTTTTCGGGACATATAACTAGCCTATCTTGGTATTGATCATTAAAGGACCAATGCATGGATACTCTACACCTTCTTTGTCCTCAATTGAGAAGGAGATGGTAGTGTCAATCCTCGACTTCTTTGCTCAAACAGGAGGGACTTCATGATGTGCTTTGGAAGGGGAGGTGATGTCCCTTAGCCTTAGTCCTCCGACCATAGTATGGCGTTATACTTTCCTACCCCAATGTTGTTGGTTGTTGGGGTTATGCTGTTGCTATTGTTGTTGCTATTTGTCAGTTTAGTAGTGTTGGGATGGTTACTAAACTTGGTTTCTCTCATTAGTGACGAGGTGGTCGATGTAGCCTTTGCATAGGCCTTCAATGGCATTCTTAAGGTGGTAGCACTCATGTATGGTGCCAGTGTACATTATGGTAGTTGTAGAACTTACCCTATCTTACAACTTTTGAGATTTCTCAGACTTAAGGAGGTTTGTAGAGCTGCCTCTTGACTTTGTAGAACACTTCATTGAGAGGGCAATTCAAAGGTCTATAGCTCGCGTAGCCTGTGAACTTTTTGTTTTTGCTTCTCTTGACATTCTTGAAGGAGGATGACTTGTCTTCTTAGGGGTCTAAGTAGTCCTTTACTGACAAACTTCTGTGGTGGCTATAGCTTTCTAACTTTGCCTAGATGGCATCCTCCTCGACAATGTACTTCTCTACTGTCTGTATGAACTTATTGAAAGTGTTTGGATGATTAAGAGCAATGGCTTCGAAGAACTTACTGTTAGGGTCCAATTCGTTGATGATGGCCTAGAGGATAACCCCTGTGTCAAGCCTTGGCACTTAGAGTTTAGCCTCCAAGAAGGCCCTAAGCATCTCATTGGGCCTTTGCTTTATGTTGTAAAAGCTTAAGGAGTCCTTGAGTGACACTTCGCTGCTAAGAAAGTGTTGTTGGAACCTAACCATGAGCTTGTCAAAAAGAGTTGATTGAGCCATCTTATAGTTGGTTGAACCATGACAACACTGCCTTCATCAATATGCTTGAGAATGCCTTACATATTATAGCATTAGAGAATTTGTGTAGGCTCATCATGATGTAGAAATGCACCAAATTGTCATTAAGGTTGCCTGAGCCATCATATGCATTTAGATGTGGGAATTAAACACTTTGTGGAAGTGTCACCTCGATGATGATCAGAGCAAAGGGGCTCCTGCATACGCTCGACCTTGGTAATTGAGTCGAGGACTTGGCTTGCTTCTACTCGCACATGTTTGAAGCACGATGAATGTGTTCATCCAACTCTTGTACATTCATCTCCTTTACTGACTTTTAGGATTTGCTTAGAGAGAGTTCTCTTTGTACTTTTGCTACAATTAGTATTCAACCAATTGCGAAGGTCTTTGAAAGGGATGGCAATCAGGGTGAACATGTTCATGTGGGCATGCGGGGTTTGTAGGGGGTGTTAGGGAGTGCTTACTTTGGGTCTTTTGCAAGGCCGTAACTTCTTTGTTGCAAGGCTGTGTTTTGTTCAAGTGTCTTCCAATTTGCCTCTATCATCTCATGAAACATTGTCTTAAGTTGACTAACTCCAAAGGTTGTATAGTTGTTTACGATGGTGGTATTGGTGATCGACTAGCATCACTATGGTGGGATGTTTCAGGGTTTGTATTTTTACTCCTAACCACGATTGGTAAGTTTGTAGAAGCATTAGGAGTTGAATGATGATGCTATGATCACTATTGTGTGAAGCCGTGGATTTGGAGAAAAGCTCCCTAAGGTAGTGTCAGTGAGGGCCCTCTGATGCTTAAGTTGGTGAGAAGGGAAAGGGAGGGAGTTTAAAGTGTTTAATAAGGTGAAAGGAGCTCGGGATTTAATCCTTGTTCCTGTAGCTTCATGCCCTATTCATATGGCATAAAGCTTACTTGCTTGGGACATGTGGTAGTTGAGAATTGGTTCATACGTAGTTAGTGTAGGAAGGCATGCATAGTATGAGAGGGACAACACCTTTTTATCAGTTTATGGCTTTAGGGAAAGGTGTTTATCATATCAACATGGATAGCCGTCATAGTTAAGGCTGCTAGGCATCTAAGCTATATTGTTAGGTGACATTTAATAAAGAAAGAGAAGGAGGATCAATAGAGCAACTATGGCATTGAGGTCTTTAGGTTGTACATTGAGTATTTAGTAGGAACTCAGTGGATGAGGTCAATACAGTGTACCGAGCTTGGATTTGGCTATACCAAGGAACCCATAGTCCTTGGGTTCTCGATCTTGAGGAGATAGGTACCTTAAGGACAACGGTTTCCAAGGTCTTGAAGAGATTGGGGTGGAGGAGTGATTGGGGATGACTTGAATAGGTTGTGTTGGCACTAGGTACACAGGGTAAGTAGCTGTGCTGAGGTTAAGGTGCTCGGAGGTAGGTGGGGTTTAACCATGTAGTTGTACTTGGGTTGGAGTGACTCTGTAAGGGTGAACTAATCGATTCGCTTGTTGGAAATGGCCAAGCTATTGGTTTGGAGAAGTGATTAGGGGGTCTCGAGCATGTGGAGGCATTTGGGCATGAACTTCTAAAGCTTAGGCCCAAAAAGACCCATCAACAAAACCTATCCTAAATTGCTCCCCCCGTTTTTAAATTGGAACTGACCCATGTTAATGGTTCTTGAATCACTTAGAGGCTTAGAAAGTCCTAGCTCATGGGTGGTTCAGTGACCATGAATCGTAAACTTATTAGGTCCTTATTGGTTTTAAGAGCAAACAAATAAAAAAAAATGATTGAATAAGATTACAAATTTAAACTATTTCTATGTGAATGAAGAAAAATTATCTTTTACTCATAGCATTTATTGTGTTGTAATTATCAAATGCAAAAAAAATTAATATATTTTTAAAGTAGATATGGTTTAGTAGCTATTTGGTTTATCTTCTCTACATCTATTAGAATCTTGTATTTGCCATGAATAAGGCAATAAAAAGATCGAAATATAAGTTCACATATATCTCTATTTTAAAATTAAATATTAAATAAATTCTTATAAAATTGAATTTATTTATCATTATTTTACTCATTTTTGCAAAAATATGATTTAAGAGAATATCCTTTTTTTTTTCTAATGTATAAAATATATCTTTTAAAACTTTTCTCTTAGTTTGTGATTTTTCACTTTCTAATTCTAATATTATGATATCGCATGTGAATGGAGTCCTATATGAATTGTGATAAAAGTTGAGTAATGGTATATAAGCCAAATAGTAAATAACATGTAACACTATCTTCTTTTTAAACTTTTGTATGATATTATTAATATTATAACTCAATTTGGTGTAATTATGTATAAATAAATACAAATCCTTTATGACTTCTTTAAAAAATAGGCTAAAAAACTATATGATTTTTGGGCTAAGCTAAATTTTTTTCTTTTTAAAATTTGTTTAGGTCCGTTTGTCAGTTGATTGACTCGAGCTGGACCGGAATCCTGTGACCGCGTAAATATTATACTAGTCAAGATTAATCGATAATAAGTGTAAACTATGCCTAATATTTCATAGCTGCTAAGAACACCGATGCTATCATATTGGGATTGTTGTGGAGTGACGGGAGATGCATGACCATTGTGTCGTGTAAGCAAAAGTTGCTATTATTTCCTATGAGCTTCTGGGGCAAGGAACTATATTATCATTAATTCGCCCTTGACGAGTATATATATATATCATTCTAATCTTATTAGAACTAAATATAGTTTAAAAAGGGACAAAATTGTAAAAAAAAGTTCCGAAATTTACAAAATCCTTACGGATAAATTCCTTACATTAAATAATAATTTAAAATACGTTGCACAAACTCAATTGGAATCATCAATGTATAAGATACCTATCCATGATTATTCCTAAATATTTATTTCTAAGCTGAAACATTCTCCCGATTTAATTAGGTGCTGAGACGTGGATACAATTACATACGTATATTGCGAGAACAATCACGCATGTGATAGGAAACTATGAAGTTCTAAAAAATTAACAATTATTCCATATTCTCAACTAAATATAATTTCTATTTTATTTTTTTTTTAGTGATAAATACAGCCTGGATAACCTTATTCCACACCACCCCCAAAAAAAAAAAAAAGGAATACCGTTATTTTTATTAATAATATGCTTAAAACAATCTTTTTTTTTTTTTTTAAATAACTAAATGGAAGCAAAATAGCTAAAGTGAACAGATACCACAAACAGGAGATAAGGCCTTAAGGACTGCTACAGCACATTGTCGATCACAACGCCCAAAGAGTGGAAAGCTCAGCCGAAGCACTGGTCTGCCGGGAGAGGACCAGGAATGTAACCCTTCTCAAGGAACTGCAATCCAAACACAACGACAATGGCTAGCAATGACAGGTATGACAATCCCTCCACCGCACCCAACAGCCCGAAAGGCCCGTTCGGAAGCCCGGAGCCGGTTTTCGACTTGGTATATAATGACCAGGCGACAATTCCCACCACTGCTAAGTAACTAACACCCTCAAGTGCACCAATGGAACCCCCTGGCCCTGGAGGCAGCCCACAGCCGGTTGTCTTCAATGTATACAAGGACCACCCAATTACTGGGGCCGATGTCAAGCCACCACCTATTGCTAGCTTTCCTGCAATGCCGAGATCATCGCTTTCACTGGTCTCTTTTGCCATGGATAATATCTTGGATGGCATATGGAGCCTTGCTCTTGAACTTGCGGCGGTGGCATTGAAGGTTTTGTAACGTATAAGGGAAGGGAATGGAGTAGAGCGACATACAAGTAACATTTTTGTGGATTGAATTGAAATAGTACGGTTAGTGAGGTAGCTATCTGGAGAACGTTTTTATGTGTGTGAGGAAGAGGAAATGACGGTTAAGCGACTTTCTCTATGTGTAGAAGAATTAAAGGAACTGCCAATTGTAGGAAAATTCAAGCAAATAATTATCGGCGAGTTTATTGATTTAATGGTTAGGCGTGTTCATCCACATTTATGGGCTGTAAACCCATTTATATTGTTTTTGGTATATGGAAATAAATTTGGAATGAAAGTTGCTATTTTATGTTTGAAAATTTTTAAAAAAATCGAAATCTAACTTTAAAAGGGAATCTAATTTCATCTTTAAAAAGTGGAATGGATTCTATTCTACCCTTATTAAAAAGAATTAATAAAAGTATGCTTTTAATATATAGTTTATATTTATTTTATCTATGATCGGAAGGATATAAGAATTGATTTCTTATTATATTTCTACTTCTGTTCTTTTGCAATTCAATTTATTCAGTTCGAGACCATTCATGTCTAACAAACATAAATGGGCTAACCTATGGAATGATACTAATCAACTCATGGCAGGAGCTCACTATAACCTTCGGTTGAAACCAGCAGAGCTATAGAACCTGTTTACTAAATAAATTGAAAAAAAATCAACCGTAATCTACATTCGTTAGTGGGATATATGGGTTGACTTACCTAAACTCCCCTATTTACATAGCCTTAGTGAAAAGTAAATCAGGTGAGAGTAGCAAATCATTGAGAATAACTGGAATTTTCTTTCTCTCTTCTTTTTTATTTTCTTTTCTTTCTTTCTTTTTTTTTTTTTAGATAAAAATCCTTGATCTTTTACAAGGATGAGTTATATGAGCTTGATGTTGCAATATGTTAAAAAGGACTAGAGCTCAATTTTAATTTGAAAATATTAAGGATATGCTATTGTTTAATTTCCATAAATTAATGCCCCTAAGCTTCTTAATTCCTTCGTTAAAATGAAATGATATCTACACATTAATTTTTATATTTGCACATCTAATAACAAAGAAAACATGTGTCTATACAGTATATAACAAAATATAAATATCAAATGTATATGATATTTCCATTTTGGAAAAACTTTTGGATCTTGGCACGTTAGAGTATTATAGTATTTGAAAAATTCCATATAGATCGCGGGTTCAATAGAAAAATATCCTCTTTTTCCCGAATCATCCGTTTATAACAGCATCATTTTATTCTTCCTTGACCATCTTCACATTAGAGCACATCCTTTTCCTCGGGTTATTGGCTCATTAGAGCTTCATCTTGTTCTCCTTGAATTGTCAACTCATTAAAGTGCAATTCTATTTTCCTTGAACATTGTAAAAGTGTCCAAATGAAGGATCCTGTAAGAGTCTCCTATTAGACCCCGTAAAAGCGATCACCAAACTTTGTAAGAATGACCAATTGGGCCTTATAAGAATGATCAACTTTACCTTATAAGAATGACTGGTATAATATCCATAAACACATAACATGTGAGAGATATTTATCCATTTTAGTTTAAATTAGATCAACCTATAGTCCATGGCCTTCTAGTGTAAGCACCATGTTGAACTCGAAACTTTGATTATGATACACGAGACAAAACATTTTACCTTTGCTCAACTTAAGCAATTAATTGAGAACTAAACAAGTGGCTCAAAGTCATAAAAAATTTAATTTGAAATCTTTTTCATGAATTTAAAATGGACAAAGCACTTTTCTAATAAAGATTCATCCGAAACCAATCCTTGAAGGATCCTTATGATGCAATTATTTTCTAACAATTTTGTTAAAAGGGTAAGGAGTGACCCACATCCCATAAAAAAGGGATCTAAACTAAACCTTATTGAAAGCAACTTCAATTCTAAGGTGTAGAGTGATTTGCAGGATTGAAGCAAGGATATACATGACCTTTTGAAAAACTAGTTGTTCCTGCAACTAATTCAGCACTTGATGAAGGTCATACAATGAGTAAATGGAAGATTTGGTGGAATGCTTATAAATACATCAAATTGGGCATATTTACATCAAAATTGAGGCATTCTAAGTGCTATAAACTTATTATCGTGTTCATAAATTCATTTGTCAATTTGTACTTAATTTGCATTTTTGTTTAGTGAAAAGTATAGTTTGAGAGTAAGCCTTCATTCGCTGATTAGATAAGCACTACATTTGTAATTTTCTTGAGTGATTTTACTTTTAAATCTAGTCTTTGAGGGGCAACCATTTGAGTATAAATTAAAGCGGAGTAGATTCCTCTTAAGGAGGCATTTGGTGATTGTGAAGATTATGAGACATTTCAGGGTCTATGTTTAAAATCCAATAATTCTTTCTAATTGTTTCTCTTTTTTTTTTTTTTTACGGTAATAATTTATTCTTTATTGTGTTAGACTCATTCATTCATTCATTTATACCATATTTGATTTATAGAATGGAATAAGGTTAGAATTTAATTATAGTTCTTCAAGAATAGAATACAGAAGTAATAGTTATTCCTTATAATTATTTTGAAGTCTCATAATTAGATATGACAACCGTAAAAAATAAAAATAAATAGCTATTCCCTATATAGATGAGGGAAGCCATTTTATTCCATTGTATGAAGTCAACCAAACTTGCCATTAGTTGTCTAAAGTAATTAGTTAGTTAATAACCTACTAATTTGAATATGGTGACTCAATACCTAAACATAAATCATATCGTCCCCAATTTGTATCCTATTATAGGCCAATGTTGACCATTTCATGATCTTCTATCTGGAACTCTAACCTTATCTCAACTATGAGAAGTAAATGTTAATGACTAGGTAAGTATTTTATTCATCTCATTTTCTCTAAGCTTACATAGACAAACCATGAGCAATAGGAGCCATGTAGTTAGGTTTTAATCAGGACTTTCCCATATTTTGAATTTATTTTAAGTCTTATAATCATAATACAAATATTCAACAAGTGGTAGTATATATATATCTGTGTATGTGTGCGTGCATGTTCAACAAGCTCGAACACAATAAAGGATCGCATTTCTTTAAGCTAAAACTTGATTTTTATTCAAATTAGCTAACCAAGACTTAAAATAGGTCATCTAGGTCCCAGTAGAACTAGATTTAGTTAACTTACTTACAATTTCAGTAGACTCATTTGCCAGTTTAGTTATCTAAATCAGGTTATGAAGTTGATCTACTATGTTCCTCCTTAGGTTGGCTAAGTTACTAATTCAATTGGCCATTTTGCCTTGAACCACCAAACTCTAAAACTTACTCTTAGAAATTCATTTCAAGTCTTTCCCAAGTGAATTTCTTATTTTAAAATCCATTTTTTTATATAACTATTTCACCAAAATACTTTAATTCTATCAATTATCTCTTTATAACTCTAAATCATAATTTATGCAAAAATTTGACAACTTTTTAGAAATCTACAAACTATGTAATTAAATATCCTAACATATAATGTTATCTTCTAATAACATGCTTAAATGCCTAAAGGATTAGTAATGTAGAAATAATTTTAAAACATAGTAATTTAGTAGTACCTTACC